>KZ807189.1:422594-439327 GCA_000696205.2 Oncopeltus fasciatus | reverse complement strand
TTAATTAATATTTTAATTAAATATTTAATTTTAAGATTTATGTTGTTTTTTACTAAGAGAATATTGTACTAATAGTTAATTTTGAAGTAATTGCTGTTATTTTTAATTTATGATAAAGGAAGGAAAGGAAATCATTATCAGAAAGTTTGGTTCTGGCTTTTATTTGATAATTAAGTCCTAGAAAGTAGATTTTAATTCAGTTTTATTTTTATTGCCTACAATTTTTGTTTACTGTCAGTGTTTTTTATATTAATTGATTAATTTATTTTTAGTGGTTACTTACATTATTTATAAATTAAATTATTTGAGATTTTTTTGTGGCTTATCGGTGGTTTGGATTAGATATCCAGGGAGTTTTCAGGTAGATGTCAAATTTAAAATTTTAATATAATATTTTTTGTAAACATCAAAATATATATAATGTAACTTGTTATAAGTTTAATTTCCTACCACCATCAATTTTCTTTAAAATTAAAAAAAAAAACAGTGTTGAGAAAATATTTAAGAATATAGTCTCGATAGTTTTCATGTGGAATGAAACTAAGATAAAATAAATATAAAGTATCCTTCCCTTCTCTTTTCCATTTTACTCTTTATTTTTGATTATCAATATGCTATTAAGTAGAAAAACATAAATCCTAAATCATAATATTGACGATTTCAATCGAGGAAGTTTGTTATGTTTAAGATTTGAAATTAACTTTATAGCAATTATGTATGATCTATATCCGATTCATAGCGAATTTAAAAGATTAAACATTTTTTCAAATGTTTCACTCTCTCTAGACTCATCAACCAATGAGTCAGAACTATTTTCAAATACTTAGATTAATTTTCTTACATCTCCCGACTAATTCTGAGAGAGTATGCCCTATTTAGTTCATTATATCCACAATTTGTTCCCTGTTAAGAAGAAATGCTATTTGTAAGACCTAAAAGTTGCAGATCGTTATGGAAAGTCATATCTAAGAATATCTGTTAAAATGGATTTAAATTATTCTTCTCTTCTCCTTTTCAGTTTTCTCTTCACCTTTGATGATCAGTATGCTATTAAATTGCCATTTGATTTATTTAAAAAAAAATCAGTATTTAGGATTCTTATTTCAAATTGTTAAATACATTCATTTTTGGATTAAATCAAATGAAGGGGAAGGAGGTTTGAAGAAAGTCTATTCAAGCATTAAGTATTATATTACTTATGTTGTATAATTACTAAAGCATTTAAAAAAAAAAAAAAAAATCTAATTTTGATAGATATACAAGAACTAAACTGGGGTTGATCTTTCTCAAACTATCTATCCAGAGCCAACTAAAATTATCATGTCTTACTCTCATTGCTCTCTACTTATTAGTAGTCATTTATGTTCACTTTGAGTGCAACATTAATGATCTGCTTAGTAATGCAGCTCCTGCACGACATTTTTTCAGTGAAGCCAAAGATGATATTCAGAAAATAAATGTTCAGTTACATTGCATAAATGAACGCTATTTTAAATTATGGCTTTTGGAATTTTGGGAAAAATTTTATTTGGTAAAATATCAAATCAATTTCCACTTCTTATAATGTACTTAAATTTTGACTCATTTTATTAATATCTGTGACCAATTATGTGCCTTGTTCGAATTAAGGTTTTATGGGATTGAGCTTCTTGTCTGCATAATTTTTTCATCCTTCTGATGTTTTTTTATTTTTGAACATTTCAGCCACTGTTGCACATTTGTGACTAAATCTAACTGTTGGTTAGGGGTAGCTTATATACATATTTCTGTGATTCTACTCATGAGAATTCTTGAATTTCAATATATGTGTGTGTCATTCATTGGTAAACCAGTCAAAACTAATTAGTTAGTTTAACAAAGGACAGTCTCCCCATGCAGTAGACATAATTATAGTAGCCTAGTACAATCGTACTAGGTTATTATAATTATGTCTACCTCACGGGGGGGGACTTTTTTTGTTAGACGTTACATTGTAGAAAACCCACACTTTATTGATTCAATTCTGTTCATCAATAACTTAGCCTTTTTTTTATATTTAAAAGAAGAAGCCAAGCCAAATTTCATTTTAAAAAAAAACTAAAAACTTGGTCTACTGTCTAAAAACAAGTTCATTTTTCTTTTTTTTTTTCATCAATGAATCCATGTAAATTGCTTCATTTCCACACTGAAAATCTGGAGAAATTGGTCAGGGTTTTGGCAAGGATCAGAAAAATAAAATACTCTAAAATTGTTGGGTTATTATTTTATTATTGCCGTTTCGACTTCGGCTTTGAGATGTGACCATAAATCTCCTTTAAAGATTTCTCCATACAACACTATTGCCCTGATGACTTAAAAGTCAAGTCAAAACATTGACACTCATAAAATAATTGCCCAACAATTTTGGTGTAATTTTTTTCTGATCCTGTCTGAAACCCTGATAAATTACCCCAGTATGTTAAACCAACCTTTAACCATACTGAAAATATTTTAATCATTCTGAAGAATTTATAGACCTTAGTTATGAAAACCATTTCCTTTTATCCGTGTGTATAGATTTGAAGTACATTTTGAGAATTTTTAACATGGACTTTTATCTGGTTGGTTGTTTTTTTTTAAGTAAGCAATTTGATGAGTGATATAACATTAAACCACAGTCCTAATTTTAATCCTTATAGATTTTGAATCTTCAGTTCCTTTCTAATAAGAAATAAAATTTTCACAAATGCAACATTATTTATTAGGTATTGCTACTGCATTCAAACATGAAATCAACCAAAATTTAGTACATTTTGAAAGCAAAAACCATAACTTAAATCTCATACAGGCAGGTTATTTCTTCACAAAGAAAAGGAACAAAAATACATATTACTAACCTGTTTTATCACTTGGTGCTCAAAATCATTTTCTCTTTTCAGAAAATTTTACTTGATTAAAATAAATTCAGTATATTTCTTTTATCTTTTAAATGATTTATTACAAATGATTGTATTCAAAGCATGAAACATATGCTTTGCATAAGTTCTATTAAGGATATTCATCTCTTGATTTGTAATGTGTGAAATGAGGTTAAAATTAATTAATCTAAAAATTTGGTGAATGAAGCATATAAGAATAATTGTTTATTTATTAAATTGTCATGTGAGACTCTCAGTTTATTACATTCCAATGGGTCATGAGTGTGACATCCTGTGTAAACCCCAACAATTATAATAGGGTTCCATAAGTAGAGTGAACTATTTAAATTGAGGTTAAATGTTTTCTTAAACCTTTTTCTATACCACTGTCTATTCCCATTTTAAAGATTTTTTTTTTCTGAGACACTTGTGTCATTCATTCCTTGGTAAAGTAATTAATACTCTTTACTCCAGCAAATCTTAATTGTATTAATATTTCCTTGGGAGTGACCTTTTGTGAAAAAATCTTTCTGTAAATTTTACAGACTAAAATCAATCATTTTAAGAATTTAAAAAGAGTGATCCCAAACAAATAAAAAAGAAAGACACCATGAAATGAAGCTTATTTGTTATTACGAAGTTTATTACACCATGAGCCAGACGAATGCTCATTTTATTTGCATTAAAGCAAAATCCATACTTCTTGGTTCTGATATATATCCCTATATTTTTCACTGTTTACTTTTTAACATTCTCTTTTTTTCATTGAATAGTTCATTATTATATTTTTGTTACTTTTTTTTCTTTATGTAAAGATTGACTTTGTTGAAAATGTTCCAAGCCATGGCATAGTTTACGGTTGCATTAATTTCCCAATAATCTTTCTATTATATAGTTGTTGAGTTTTGCAGATATGTGTTGTTAAAAGGTCGCAAAACATTGGCCTACTTCCCCTGAGTCAAGTAGTAGGACTGCCTCCTGATAGGCTTGTTGCTAGTGAGACTACCTTGTCAGTTTTAACATATCAAACTGAGGCATTTCTTATTTGTGAAAATGGCAGCCACCTGCTGATCCTTTCCTTGAATTCTTTGGTGAACAGGAACAATTCTGCAACTTTACCAAAAGATAATATGTGTTTGTAAATGGATAATATATTGTATTTATGGATTCCTATTTTTTTTCTTATTCTTTACCAGCACTTTCATCTGGCAGCCTAAACTTCATATTATCAGTTTTCCTTTCATTTTAAATTTTAGGGATAAATAAGTAAGATTCAAGGGTAAATGGTCTTGTCTCTGTAAGAACTCGTCGCTATCGATGATAGCACTGACTCATCTTGGACAGTTTGCTATTTATTAGTCAATTTTAAGTGATTTTGTTATAAATATGAAAAAAAAAAAGTTTCGGTAAGCACTCATGAAACAATTTCAATTAAACAATAATAGTCTAACAAAATTAAATGATTTAAGTCAATATGTGTCACACATCCTGCATGACATTAATTATTTTGTGAGTAGTGAAACATATTTTAGTATAAATGATTTTAATAATGAATATTTCAGTTATTCAGTGTATTAGTTAAGTTTACTAAGTAATGTTTAATATTAGTTATATAATATATATTTTTATAATAGGTATTATTTAACTAATATTAAACATTACTTAGTAAATAAATATTAATTTTGTTGTGGTATATTATCACACGTAAATTTGAAACAATTAATGTTAGGGAATAGAATAAAAAATCTATTTGTCCCCCAGCCATGTACGAGTCCTGCTGGGACAGATAGATTTTTTATTCTATTCCCTCGCATTAATTGTTTATTACTTAGTAAACTTAATTTAACTAATATACTGAATAACTGAAATATTCAGCATTAAAATCATTCATACTAATATATGTTTCACTACACACAAAATAATTATTGTCATGCAGGATGTGTGACACATATCGACTAGTGTATAAGGTTTTATCCTTGTGAGGAAAAATTTATTCTGGCGCCTGAGAAAAACTTTAACGAGTTTAACTTAATTGTTTAAGTACAGGAAGTTATTCATTAATATTAATTAAAAGTTCATTGTTAAAGGTGATAACTTAGTCATTCAAGTTTTGCACCTTGATTGTTCAAGTATTGCAACTTAACGGTTTGCTTGAAACAACTTTATTGTTTAGGTGTGGTAACTTTGTCCTACACATGTCCGAACATTATCATTTAAGAGTGGCATCTTTTTCATTCAGGTTTAATAATTGTATTGTTCAGGTGTAGTTCAACTTTTAATAACTTATCAAATAATTGTTGTTTAGTTGATACAATATAAATATTTGCAAGTGGGGAAAATATGCTTAAAATTAAACATATAAATGAGTTTGTTGTGCAGTCTTTTAAAGATATATTTGTGGAATCTAGGATGAAGCCTAAGATATAACTTATCTATCAACCTTTCGTTCATTTTAGAGTCATTTTATATTTTGTGAAAAAATTGTTTTCAAACCTCTCACAACCTTTCAGCTTCCATTTCTTCACAGAAACTAAAATTAAGCTATAAATATTGTCTTACTTATTTAAAAAGTATTAGATGTGTTTAAACTTGTATTATTAAAATTTGTAGGAGTTGACCCTGTGATAAGTAATATGGATAGTATTATTTTATTTCTAACAAGTATTAGTGTGACAATAATGCCCTTTTATTAAGTCTAATTAATAAAAAATAGAAGTTATTCCTAATAACTTTATTGAATCTTACATTCAATTTTTCATTTTCAATAATTTTGTTTATTCTGTATAAAAATTGTAAATAGTTAAAAGTAAAATGTTTGGAACAGTGTGAGTTTAGAAATCAACTACTTGAAGTCTAAATAATGGAGGAGGGAAAAAAAGAAAAAGAAAATAAAAAAACGTGTTAAAATTAAAGTAAGGGTAAGGACTTTAATCTGTTTTTCAATGAGGAATCTTGAATCTATTTTCATTTTTTTTAAAAGGAAAACAAAATTATTGGTTAGGATATGATATTTATTTTGTAGGTCAATTACTACAGTTCAGGTTCTTGGATTAAAAAAAAAAATAAGAAAAAATATATAATCAATATTAAAGTCTATATTGCTTTAAATAAATTGATGTAGAAAGTGCTCTGTATTTAGCAGCACTATTTAATTTAGCAGAGTTGTAATGCTTTAAAAAATTTTATGATATATCTGCGAAAACCCTATTGTAGATTTTATTTTCTTAATTGCTTAAAATGTTTTATTTAATTAATTATGTTTCGATTTGTTACCATATGTGTTTAATTTGCAAACTTATTCCAGAAATAATATGTTCTATATGAACTTCTTTTATTTCTTAACAATAGCATTAAGAGTAAGACTTCTAAGTAGTATGAATGGACACTCCCCTTCTGCTTACATTAGGAGACTAGAGATTGGTCATATTTAAGGGAATGAATAATATCAGGTAGCTTAAGAAAGAGAGGTAGGATAAACTTTTATAGTTTGACATAATTTAGATGCAACTCAGATATTAACAGTTCAACTTCCAACTCTCTTTATTTATTTGCACGGAGGAGTATTAGGAGGCCTCAAAGGCCTCTAGTAATGGAAACTTGGCCTTATAAAAGCAGCTAAGCCCAAGTAATAAACAAAATGTAAAGGCATAATTGATTTTCCTATCTTTGCCCTTCACTCCCATCCCAAAAATATGATCTATCATCAAAAATTATTTTTTCTTGCAAAAGTTACTAACCAGAGTGCTGAAATTTTAATCCTACTCTAAATTATAATTTTTTAAATTTTATTTTAGTGAGCTACCTAGAGTGTATCAGGCTATTCTAGCTTCTGCAACCCTCACGGATGAAGTAAGCACCCTTAAAGGCCTCCTTCTTCACAATTGTGTCTCCCTTAAGCTCCAGGAGCCAGCTGTTGCCCCTACTGCTCAACTCTCCCACTATCGCTTCTTTGGGGAAGAAAGAGAGAAGGCACTTCTCTTGTATGCTATCTTTAAGCTTAGCCTTGTCCAAGGGAGAAGCATTGTTTTTGTTAATACTGTCAACAAATGCTACAAGTAATTAACTATTTAATTTATTATTGTATTTTAACTGATAGTATATTCTTAATATTAAAAAAGTATAATTGAAGAAGTAAGTGAATTACATGAGCTATATATGAATAGTAATCACATTTTTGTATATATTCTAAGCTATTATTGGATCAATGTGTTGAACAAAGGAAAGGGAGGGACTTTAGGAAATTAGACAGAAAAAAGAAAAGAAGGGGACTTAATAAATATTTATTTGGTTGTGGTTTCTTATCCCACATAAATTTTAAACAATTAATGAGAGGGAATAGAGAATGAAGGGGACTTAAGTTCTTCAATCTAGTCCTAATTAAACATGACAGAACCATACTTCCCAGTTAGTACACATTATCAACTACTTACGGTGACTCCTTCACTATCTCTCTTTTCACTCAAGTCAAATATGAATACTGTCTCTAACTTTATATACAGTTTTCTCTCTGACCTTTCTTTCACGAGAAAAATAGCTCGCTATATACCCAAGATAGCTGGATCACATCTACTGCAATTCAGTTTTATTGAGTTGGATATCCAACACAGTGAAGAGATGATTACCAAGTTCAATTATCTAAATTCTATAAAGAATTTAATATGGTATTTGGTTCTAGAAATATTAACTATTTCAAATTATTATTTTTTCATTTATTGATGAGAAAAAAAGTATACCCAGCTTCAAGCTTTTTAAATATTTTTTCTGTTTAACAGTTAACGGTTGAATGATACTATCATCATCATATAGTTTATATGATATTAATAAGGGCTTAGCCAGAGAGAGGTATACCTTTCTCCTGAACTTAATAGGTGACCCTCAATTAGAGCACTAAGTATTATTAGCTTTGGTAATGCTGTTGTTTATCATGTATGAGGCTAAACTGATATCAATATTAAAAATATAATATAATATAATTTGTTATACTCCCTCTCTATTATTCTATGCAACATTGGCATTTATTTTGATTTACTTTGTCTTTTAGCAGATTTCCTATAAGGAAATCACAAGCTATTCATTTTGGTAGACTTTGACAAATTTCAATAGAACTTTCCCAATCCCACTTTGTGTGTGTTTAATATATATTTGTACACACTTTATCATCCGTAATTATTAAAATAATGAAACCAAATAAGGTATTTAATCTTATTTGCTTATAGTACAAAATAAGTATAAATGTAATTATACATTTATATAAAATAACTTCTTTGTTCTATATTATTTTTTTAAATGCATATTTGTAATATATTTAACGATTTAATTTGTTAAGCAGGCCCTCTTCTTTTTAAAATATTAAAAGTAAATTTGGTATTTCATGTTTTAATTACTAATCCCTGAAGGAATTTATTTTTGGTTGAAATAAAATGAAAAAAAGGGGGGGGGGACAACATTTTTTATCATAATCTTTGTTGCAATTTGACTTATAAAAAAGTTTAAAAAACTTGACAGATGTAAAATGTAGTATACTTATCTGTTCTTTAAAATTTTCACAAGAAATGTAAGGGAGTTAAAATAAAAAAATCTTGCCTCCTCAGCTAAGACTGGAACTCGGGTTTCTTAATTTTTGGGCAATTATTCTGGCCTCTACACTACCGAGACTAGCTAAATAATCTCTTCTGTTCCCCGCACTTTTACTCCTTGTCTAAACCCCCAATTAAAATAAATATATCATCTTATGCCCGAAGGAGCTAACATTGTCGGCTATTTGTTAGACTCTCATTTTTCCAATATTTATTTTTATAAAATCATTATTTTAAAAATAAATATGGGAAAAACAAATAGCCGACATCCTTCGGGCATAAGACGACTATTTCCACTCCCTCAGTGGAAGAGATATCTAGCAGCTAGCCTCGGTGGTGTAGTGGCCAGCATACTTGCCTGGAAAGCAGGATACCCGGGTTCGAGTCACTGCTGAGGTGGCATGATATTTTTATTCTAAATCCCTTGCATTTCTTGTATAAAATTTGATGTGGGATTAAATACTACAATTAAAATCATTATTTATGACAGTCTTAATTTCTATCTGATGAAGGGGGAAAAGTCTCCCTGACAATGTATACCCATTGTAATTTTTTTTTTTTTGTGTGTTATCACTGCTCTCTTTCTTACTCCTGTTCTTATCATATATATAAAATAAAGTCAGTCTGTCATTTTCTGTATTTTCTCCCCACTTTAACTGAATTGAATGGATTTAACAAAATTTGGAGGATTACCTTTTATCTCAATGTTCTAAAAAATTTGAATTAAATTTTATGCAGTTTAAAATATTTCTTCAGATGACAAGAATTTTTGAATTATATTTAATTATATCCTTTTTTTATATTAAAAATTTGCAATTTATTTTATTAGTTAAGAATTATTTTCCTGCCTTATAGGTTAAAATTGTTCCTTGAGCAGTTTGACATACCTACCTGCATCCTTAACTCAGAACTTCCAGCTATTTCCAGGATACACGCTTTGTCTCAGTTCAATGATGGCAAGTATGATATAATCATAAGTTCTGATGAAACATCTACACTAGTCACCGAGGAAAAGGATGCTTGGAAGTTAAAGTAAGATAATTTTTAATTGTAAAAAAAACAACAAATGTTAGTTAATAATATAAAATGTGGTCACTTTTTGGAATAATAATAAGTAATTTGTTTGACAGTCTATTGACTTTTTATAGCTTTATTAAGTTTTACATGAACATTTATTTACTAATGAAAAACTATTAGTTCAGTTAGGAAAAGAAAAGTAATTTAATCAACATGTTTTTTTTTTTAATTATTATTTATTTATTTTTTTTTTAGGTGACGAGTATTTCCATATTCCTTTTGTACTAATGAAGTTAACCTTCCTCAACAGTTTTTATTTATCTGTCGAAAGATTATTTTTATGAATTACTAAAGAATATAAACAATAAACGCTAGGGAATAGAAAAAAAATCAAACTGTCTCAGCCAGGACCTGGTACATAAAACAATATTTATAAAAATAAATAAAAGCAAGATAATGAGAGTCTAACAAATAGTAAGACAATGTCAACTCCTTTGTGCATAAGACAATGTATTCGTCTTTCTCGGAGGTTTAGACTCCCGGTATGAGTGCGGGGAATCTAATAAGATTTCTGGCTAGTCTTGGTGGTGCAATTGGCTAGCACTCAGCCCGGATAGCAGGAGATCCAGGTTCGTGTCCTGGCTGAGACAGTTCGATTTTTTATTCTATTCCCTTGTTTAAAAATAATGTGGAATTAAATACCACAACAACAACAATATTTATACTAAAGAATATAGTTATTCAGTTTGATCCTTTGGCTTAAAATTGAATAATAAATCAGAAACATTTATACAAACAAAACAAATTTTTAAATATTAATTTAGTTGTGGTTTATTATCCCACATAAATTTTAAACAATTAATGAGTGGTAATAGAATAAAAAAATCTATCTGTCCCAGCCAGGACTCGAACCTGGATCTCCTGCTTTCCGGGCTGGTATGATTCCATTACAACACTGGGACGAGCTAGATAACTTATTAAATTCCCAACACATTTCCTTCTTATAATTGTTTAAAATTTATGTGGGATAATAAATCAAAACTAAATTAATATTTATAAATGAAAATTTAATAAAGTAAATAATGAGAGTCGATTAATAGCTAGACAATGTCAGCTCCTTCGAGCATAAGATGATGTATTCGTCTTTCTCGTGGGTTAGGCTCTTGCTAGAGTGTTGGGAATTTAATAAGTTATCTGTCTCTCTCGGTAGCGTAATTGGATAACGAGCTTGCCTGGTTAGCAGGAGATCCAGGTTCGAGCCTTGGCTGGGACTGTTAGATTTTTATTCTATTCCTTTGCATTAATTGANACAAAAATAATTTAATAACTTGTCAGGCTTGTTCTGGTAGCGTAATCGGTAACGCCCCGGCCCGGAAAGCAGGAGATCCAGGTTCGAGTCCTGGCTGCGACAGTTAGATTTTGTATTCTGTTCCCTTGCACTAAAAATTGTTATAAATATTTAATATTATCATATATTACCATTTCAATATTTTACTTTTTATATTTTTTAGTAACCTGATCTAACCTATCTCCCTAACCTTGCACTCCCCAATCAAATTCTTTATAATTATATATTCTATACTAAAAATCTATTCTTCCCAATTAGTTCCCTTTTTGTGTTAATGTATGTTCCTCTGTAAATAAGCTTTATCTGATTTCAATATTTTACTTTTAATGTCTAGTTTTCAATGTTAATTTAAAACCTAATGGTTTAGGTGCCGGCTTAGCTGATGGGATCTGTTTGGTTCTCATAATCCTGACACTGCAGGTCATATTTTTAAAAATTACTTAAAGTAAAAATTCAGCAAAAGTCATTATAATATCACTAATGGTTTCTCAATAGATAAAATTGTTTTCTTTATTTTTATTAATATGGAATGAAATAAAATATTCTTCATTAAGAATTATTGACCTTATCGATGATTTTTTATCTGTTCAAAAGCATAGCCTTATCTGTTTCCCAAAAATATAAAATTCATCAAATTTTTAAGAAGTTAGTCAGCAAGGTTTCGTCAAAAATAAAGATTTTAATAATCTTTTGTCTTACAATTAAAATAATCACAAAGAAAAGAGCGTGTTTAATAATGATCTACATTTCTTTTCTCAAGTCCAGATAATTTCATATTTAATTTACATGCATTGGTGAATGAAGGAATTACTTTTAGGAAATGGTTTCAATTGTTGTTTATTATCGCTGTCAGTGGAAGGCATAGTATTATTAAGTCAGTGCTGTAGAACTTATTACTAATTATTTTACAATTGACTCAGTTAATAATAATTTTATCTAAATTACTTATAAATTTATTTGTATTAAAATAAATTGGTGTCCGTGGTACTCCTACAGGCCACATTTTCTACTAATTTTTTTTTTTTTTCTTCCCCAGAGGACATATTCCCAGAGATAAAGAGTCTGGTGTTTCTCGTGGAATAGATTTCAGAGATGTGTCAAATGTAATTAATTATGATTTTCCACCATCTGTCAATAGTTACATCCATAGGGTTGGAAGGACTGCTCGGGGAGCTGCAAAAGTAAGTAGTTATATTTACTTTGCACTTCATGGTCTGTTCACTTTCCTTCCAATTGTGCTATTTATTTTCTCTGTTTCAGTAGAGCATGAGTAAGTAAGGATGCGTCTAACTGTATTAATGCTTTCTATATAAATAAGTTGAAAATTTACCTAGACATCAGTTTTCTTAATGGAATTTCTCTTGTAGCTTTTAAAAGCTATGTAACTTGAAAGCTCAAGTCACTGAGCAAAATATATTTGGGGGTGTTATCTGAATTGTCAAGTGCAAGTAAAAAAAAATTTTTTTTTGTAATGAGCGAATTATTTCGTTTTGGCACATAATAAAACTCGACAAAATTTGTTAAAGATGAAAGAAATGTTATAGGAGTCACACAACAAAATTGAACTGTAAAGAGAGAAGGTTTGCTCAATCTATAAGTTTTAATTATTAAGTTTTTGGTTAAATTTTATTTATTGACTAATATCAAACAAACAAGAGTGGGGGATTACTTAAAGTATAAGACAGAGGCTCAAATATAAATGTAAGTTCTCGGTGCATTTTTTGTTCGAGGACAAAAACTGAGATAAAATAAAATCAGTAGTTGGTTACTTAACAGTGAACTTTTTTACTTTTAATATGCATAAATGATCATGAATAACATGAAATTAGACTGAATATTAGGACTTGTAAATTAATATTATCTGAAGACTATATTTAAATGAGTAGTTGGATGGGATTACCAACAGAAACAGATTTTTGAAATGTACTATTTGCATTGAAAACCAAGTACATAATGTACAGTTTAATAAGAACCTGTGGAAGTCCAAAGAGGTTTTAGGGATAACTCTCAGTGATTTAAATGGTCCTTAAACAACAATTGGTCTTAATTTTGAAAAGTTTTTTCTCAATTTTATTGACAATTATAGCAATTTAGGGGAAATTTATTGTATTCAAATTAAGGGTCATTTTTATTATTTAATGTTTCTTTGAATCTGTTAATGAAGTGTAAAACTTGACCATTTGATAGATATTTGAATCTATAATGATAGTGAGGGTTTTGTGAATGTATCAATAATTAAAAAAAAACAGAAAAAAAACATCAAAATATAGCAAAAAGACTAAATTAAGGATCATAATTGCATAAACTGAAGTAGGATACATAATCCTAACATGTTTTCCGTAGAATTTTTTTCTATACATGTTGGCACATTTGAAGTTTATTCAAAAGACATTGACTTAATGAAAATATGAAAAACCTTATAAAGTGTATCTGAAGAAAATCCAGTAAAAGAAGAAACTGGAATATCAAAAACGACAGAAGAAGATTTGGACTATAAAGATAAAGAATCAAATTAATTTACATAGGGGAATCTAGTGAATAAACCAAAGGATAAAGTACTTTTAAGTGAAAAATGAATTTAAAAAAAAAAAAAGTCAAGTGAGAGTTTTTTAGTTGCAGGGGATTTCGTAAATGACGCTTCAATTGTCATTATGGAGAATGGGGTCATTCAGTTTAGTGTATAAGTTTTGTAGTTTATTGTTGTTAGAGAAGCTTATGCAGAGTTTGGGGAAGGTATTTCTTCCATATACAGTAATATTTTTCACTTCTTTAAATAAAAATCACTATATTTTTTTGGGGTATTCTTATTTTGACAGTAAACCCATTGACCCATATCAAAGGGGAAAATCTTCTGGGAAAATCTCATATCAGAAGGGTTTTTCAATACATTTTCTCAAATTCTAACCTCCTAGCTAATTGCTGAGGAATTAGTTGGTGGGGAACCAGTCAGTGCTCTTTTTCACCTTCTTTGCAGAAAGTAGAAGGCGACTAACAGTTATCATTCGACCCCAGACTCCCTGCCAAGTTTATGAGTGCTTTGGGCAGACTTGACCCAACAGCTTCCTGCAGAGCCTCATCAATATCCATAAATGGTTGCACAGAGCCCTTCTTCCTTTCAATCACAACGATTGAAGATACGTATATGAAGATACAACATCTTCACTGCTAAATTTTTCAAACCCATTCCTTTGGCTGGTCAAGTTCACTTTTCATTTTGATATAATATATATAATCCCAAAAAAATTGTTTATGAATACTGATTATCAGTCCCTTCCTACAATTATACATTTAATTTAATTTTTCACAATAATGCAAACTATCTATTCGATGAAATAAGTCAATTCATAGTATGAATAATAAACCTAGTCTTTTATAGTTTATTGAAAAATGGCTCACTTCAGACATTAAAAACTGTGCTTAATACCAATTTTCAACANAATAATAACAATTTTTAGTGCAAGGGAACAGAATAAACATTTAACAGTCCCAGCCAGGACTCAAACCTGGGTCTCCTGCTTTCTCTCTCCACAAAAATAATTTAATAACTTGTCAGGCTTGTTCTGGTAGCGTAATCGGTAACGCCCCGGCCCGGAAAGCAGGAGATCCAGGTTCGAGTCCTGGCTGCGACAGTTAGATTTTGTATTCTGTTCCCTTGCACTAAAAATTGTTATAAATATTTAATATTATCATATATTACCATAGTATTTTAAATTTTTTTATATTTTTTAGTAACCTGATCTAACCTATCTCCCTAACCTTGCACTCCCCAATCAATTAAAACAATTCATATAATGCTACAAGACATTTACCTTTTCTATTCGAATCTAGAATCAAATCAATATTAAAACAACATATTATTCCCTTTGAAATGAATGAATTTTATATCATAATATATTTTCACTATCATTTACGCTTTTATTTTTAACAAAGACTTGGGAAGTTTTAGTTATATGTGCTGTTAAAAAATTGTTATAAAAATTACCTCATTATGAGTTGTGGTACCATATTATTGTAACGCTACCAGGTACTGGTCTTACAAGCCCAAGTTGACTTCGATTTGTTGCAGAAAAGAAATATAAGTCTTTAATGTTTTTAATGTTATAACATGTTCTCACTATTTTTTTCTAAATAATGAGTAATTGAGCAATAATAACTTATACACACTTATATATTTGTGTGTGTATATATACTGAATACCTCATAATGATGTTAATATATCTATTAAATTGTCTCAGTTTAATATTCTACATAAAGCTTAAAATAATTAGGAATTGGGATTTACCTCAACCCTTAATTATAATTTGATAGTTTAGGAACCACAATTAATTGTTTTCATAACAAAATATTAAATATTGCATTTAAATGCATGACATAAAAATAGCTTATAAATGAGTAATATCAGATAATTGATAGTGAATGTTACCCTATTGCTTGCTTAAATATTCCATATGAGCAACAGTGGCCAAAATATTCAAATTATCAGAATAAAACTGAATATAGGGGGTGCCAGGCTAGCTCAGGGGATCCATACGGGTCTCGCAATCCTGACGCCGCGTGTTCAAATCCCACCCAGGCCAATCTTTTATTTCTATAATATAGGAGCTTGGCCTGAGCCTGGGTTTTTAAAATGGGGTGGCAACCTGTAGATAGCCCCTCCCTCCAATGTTATTGGATTTTATTTACTTACTGAAGCTTTTCTTTTCTCAAACAATATCCCCTTCAAAATAGTTCCTTTGGGCAGACATAAATCAGTGCAGGTAATCCTGATCTTGTTAGCAGCACTGGAGAGAAGGTTTCAATAGGATGGGCTTTTAACTGGTCAGTCAGTTTTTTCTTTTCTGAATAAGGGGCTGAGAAACAACAGGAATTGAGGTCAACTTCACCTAAGGAAAATGGCTGTTTGACATAGGGCATTGTCATGATGACTGGTCTAACACAAATGAGTTTTTCTGAGCCTTCCAAATACATTTTTTGTAAAAAAAAAAAAAATTGATTGACAATTTATACTGGTTGAACAAATGCTTTGTTCATAATACCCCATTATCCAAAAGCAAACCAGCCTTTTTTTAAATCTTTGATTTGTTCATTCTATTTTGGTCTAAGAGATGAGAGTATGTGCCATTCTCCTTTGTTTCAGGATCGTATTCAAATATCCAGGATTCGTCACCTGTGAGCACACAATAAATTCTTGGTATTGCAATCTTTTTGAAAGAATAATTAATGACCAAGAATTAATTTTGGTTTAAACCTTTTGCATGTCCACATCTTTGAAAATTTAATATTCTGTTAAAGTATTTAATTGCAACTTGATTCATCATCCTTGTTTAATAATGGTCTAATCACTCTAGTTCCTTCTCGCAATCATGTTTTCCTCAGTTTTTGAAGTGTTCTCAGCCTCCTAAAAATGATATATCAGCAGAATACTCATGGTCGAGCGTAAACTACATTACTAAAAGGCCTATTACAACTTTTCAATGGCCACACATGTGGATTCTCTAAGTTTAAAGGAAAACTGGATTCTATTATATTGCACAAAATTCTGATACTTTTTTTAAATTATTTATAACAAAAAATACAGGCCTGTTACAACTTTTCAATGGCCACACATGTGGATTCTCTAAGTTTAAAGGAAAACTGGATTCTATTATATTGCACTAAATTCTGATACTTTTTTTATTATTTTTACAACTGATAGTGCTGTCAGAAATATATTGATCATATGCATGGAGTTGTAACTCAGAATGAGAATTTAGAAGAGATGAACTAAGCACAGAAAGCCATTAGAGAGTTTTGCCATATTGCTTGCTATGTTACTCTTCTTAAACAACCCTTGTGTATGTGTGCATGAGGGTGCGTTTGTGAGTATAAGCTCACCTGTGTGTAAATTGAATGAAAATTTATATATAATATATATAT
>KZ807189.1:392249-415665 GCA_000696205.2 Oncopeltus fasciatus | reverse complement strand
TTTTTTTTTTTTTTTTTTTTTTTTTTTTTTTTTTTTTTTTTTTTTTTTTTTTTTTTTAGGCAAGGATGGGAAACCCTCTCTCTAATTTTGATATCCTTGAATTAGAAGACCAACCATTAGAAGACCACCAACCAAAAAATAAAAGAAGATACTTCAAAAATAGAAGCTAACAATAATTTTGTATCATTGTACAGTGTAAATAAAACTTTTTAATTAATTTTAAATATTTTTCCACCTCCATTTTTAATTGCTTTTCTTTCAGTAATGTCATACACCCCAAACTTTATTCTTCTTAAATCAGCGTTTAAAATAGTGAGGCAACTGTAAAATTAAGGAAGTTTGTATGGGACAGTAGTTTTTGGTCTCCTGTCAGTTTGAAAATAAATAAATAATTTAACATTAAACAAAAGTTTAACACTGGTGTAATCAAACAATTGCTTGCTCGAGTTATTTGAACCTGAAGTGCTAACCAACCCAAACATATCTCCTGAGATCTATTTATTAACTAAATTTTTTTTTTTTTTTTTGCCTTTTGGTTCACATTTCTAACCAAATACAGTACCATTTTATTTTCAACTCCTATTTCCTATTAAAGTGGTGACCCTATTTGTTAATAATGGTTGAAGAAATTAATTGATTAAAAGTCTATTAAAGAAATTAAGAAAAGCAAGACTGATGCTAACAATGTATTTAATCCAGGAGGGAATAACTCAGAATTTTAGTTCTCCTAAGCTGATAAGCTAAGGATACAAGCTCTAAAATTAAATTTTACATTGTGGTGGCTAGCTTAGAATTAAAAATTGTATGCCACATTTCAGACCCAGTAAAAATTGTTCAGCATCTCACAGGCAGAAAATGCTCTTCACATTTTTTAAAATGTCAGGAAGAGAGTTTGTCTTTGAATTTCTTAAAACTATGTTGATAAAGCCACTGCCTTAAAAGGGATGCAAGCTATAATGACAGTAACTGCTGAAATATCCTTTGACAAGCTGGTAGAGATTACTGACCTTATAGCTGAAATTTAAAAGTCCAATCTAAGTCAAAACACACCACTCAACCCCATTCCTCTTCTTCAGTTATCCACCTCAAGGGAAAAAATGAGCCTAGAGGTTAGAGAACCAGGTCTAAAACATGAGAAGAGGCTGATTGGCGCCTAGAAAGGAACAATGTAACTAACTACCCAATAAGCAAAAATTGAAACTTTTAGCTACTATTTGTGCCACTTCTAAAATAAGCTAAAATCAAATTTCAGCCAAGCCTACAGCTTTAAGCCCACCACGCATAAGGTAAACTAATCTGTGACTAAGAAGGAAGACTCCATCACTTATATGGTACTACAGATTAAACATAAAATCTCCACCAACCAAACAAATTAAAAAACCTATTTTCACAATGGCGTGCTCATAAAGTGATAAAAGTAATGACTTCCTCTTCTTCAACCACATTCTGATCAATTTAAAGGGTCAACAGATGTGGATGCCTCAGGTCTCACATCTAAGGGCAACTAACAAAATTCAACACCATCCTTATATTCAGTACCCTGTAGAATGGTATTACTTTTGTATAAATACTTGGCTATTTGTTTATGTCACTGGAGCTAAAGCATTCCTGAAGGTTGTTGAAGAAATCTCCAGTCCTTGGGCAAGCCCACTTCAGATCCCTGATTAGCTTGGTATCATATGGTTTTTAGGGACTGCTACTATCTCAAATTTTGCTTTGCAATTACAAGGTCCCAACATTCAAGCTCTAAACTCTCCACTAAACTTCTCTGGGAAAATCTTTATTGAAGTAGATTTCAACCTGACTTATCAGTTCTTGCACTTGGCAATGCAGCCCAGTTATTCCAGCAAGTGATGGTCAGTCAGTATCTAGCCCTACCTTAATGACATACTGGAAACACCAGTACCAGAGATCGCACCCACTTCATAGAAATGTTTATATGACTGGACCATCATCAAAGCTCAAGTCAGCTTTCTGCAAGGCTGAAGGTTTCTTGGCTTCCTTTTCAACTCTTGGAGGATTGCTCTTTCCCAAGCAAGATCCTAGGGATTCTTTAAAAGGGCTCTCACACCAACTCAGCAAATGACTGCAAACTGATGCACTTCAGGCCTTGCATTGAAACACCAGCATTCTTACAGACCTCATTCTTATTTAAAAATTAGAAATCAATCTGAATTCTGACAGAACAGGACACTTACTCAAAAAATGCAACACATTCTTTCCTTCCTTAAAATTCTCATTCAGTTTTGAAACTATGAATGAACTAATAGAGAATAGATCATGTATTAAGTATATTTGTTAGGAGTTGACTGATTTTGTTTTTACAATAGCAGATGTATTAGAAGTGTTTTGTGGTGGACTTTTTAAATTGGGTTTTCAATAATTTATAACATATTCAGCCTAGGAGTCATAAAAGGAAGCACAAATTTATTTTTATAATTAAAAAAATTCCTGAAGTTTTAATTCTTCCAGGCTCAATGTTAAAAGATGCTATGGTGGCTTGTGATCGTTAGGTTGCTCAATAAATCCTTTCAATTTTATAGGTCTGAATCTGCTAGAAATTGTACCATTGACTGTGCTACCAGGTATGCAAGTTTAAAATGTCGTTTATTTCTTAAAATATATACACAGTAATTTAAAAAAAAAGTATAATATATTTTATTCAAAGTACTGGCCCTCGCTTTCTACACATTTTGCCCATCTCTCGGGCAATATATGGATACCATTCCAAAAGAATGCTTCATCTTTATTTGAAATCCATTCATCGAGCCATTTTCGTACGTTTTCGAAATTGTTAAAGTGTTGCTCCGCCAATGAGTGTCCCATCGATGAGAAGAGGTGATAATCAGAAGGCGCCAGGTCAGGTGAATACGGCGGGTGGGGTAGGAGTTCCCAACCAAGCGAAGAAATCGTTTCCTTAGTCAATCTGGCTGAATGTGCAGGAGCGTTATCATGCTGAAGAATGACTTTGGCGTGTCTGTGAGCCCATTCTGGGCATTTTTCGATCAATGTGTGACTCAAATTGATCATTTGTTGTCGGTAGCGCTCGGTATTGACTGTTTCGCCGGGCTTGAGAAGCTCGTAGTCGATTTGGTCGATTTTCTCGTTTTTAATCAGTAACATCAAAATCACCACGTTTGAAACGTTGAAACCAATGTTCACATGTCTTGACGGTTGGAGCAAGATCGCCATAAGTCTCAACAAAAATTCGATGACATTCAGATGCCTTTTTCTTTTGATTAAATAAGAAAATCATGACATGCCGCAAATGCTCTTTATTTGGCTTAAAATTAGACATTTTTAACACCAAAGAAAGGTATGATACGTCCACGTAAACGACTTAAAAACAACTGACTTTTGTAAACAAATGACTAACAAACAAAATAGCGTTTAGAGATAAGCAAATCCTTCAATAGACTAAGAGCGCATTCTATTGGAATTAAAACAACATTTTAAACTTGCATACCTAGTAGTAATGTCTCTTACTAGTTCAGTTTTTAAAAGTTGATTTAGCAATACACTAGATAGACAATATTAAAGGTAAACATAATAAATACTTAATTTAAATCGTACAGGGACCTAGAAAAAACCCTACTTCAACTGGGGATCGAATCCTGGTCCCCCACTATTCGGGCGAGGGTGTTAAACACCGAGGGAGCTGAGAATAATTTATAGTTCCCCGCACTTCACTCTGAGTCTAACCATCAAGTACGACAAATTTATCATCTTGTACTCGGCGGAGCTAAAATTGCTAGCTATTTATTACTCTTGTATGGCAAAGGGCTACTTCCTGACATTAAAATCATGATGATAATTGTGATAATGTAATCCCACATTTCATTATTAATTTGAATCATACAGGGAGCTAGAACAAAACCAACTCTTACCTCAGCCAGGGATTATTCTCGGTGTTGCAGTTGGTTAGCTCACCTGCCTGAATAGTGGGGGACCCAGGTTCGATCCTCGGCTGAGATAGAGTTTTTTTACAAGCTCCCTGTATGATTCAAATTAAGTCTTTATTATGTTTACCTTTAATATTGTGTCTATCTAGTGTATTGCTAAATTAACTTTAAAAAACTGAACTAGTAAGTGTGGGATTGCATTACCACAATTATCATGATGATTAATAATTAAGACTTATTTATGAAAATTGAATAAAAACAGAATAACTGGTTTCATGCTAGCTCATTCCTCTTTCAAGAAATGCTGGATATTCACTAAACACATACAATATCATTCTAGGAGGCATCTTTAGAATTGCTAAATCTGAGAATTTTGCTGTTTAAATAAGGAAGAAATTACTTAAGGTCAAAGGAGAGGGTAAATAACAGATCCTTAGGTGGACCAATTGTGACCTATAGTTTTTCCCTACAACCTTCCCTTTATGTAATTTTGCCAGATTCTGCATCTTACCAATTGAAGATATTTTCTTAACATTCTGGCATAAAAACTCCCATAAACACTTGTAGTAAAAAAAAATTCAGTCAATTCATAAAATAAAATTTTTTTTAGAGAGAGAAATTGGAACTTTTTTTTTTTCAGTAAAGGAGTTTTGAAAATCATTCAAAAAATGTGTGCCTGTGCATAATTATGGCAATTAAACGTTTTGCTTGAAGCAAAAAGTAGAACAAAAACAACTACAACAATTTTGCTAAAACTTATAAATGTTCTCTCAGGAACCTTACTACATCCCATGTGACTTAATACTTATGAGAAAGTGTGACAACCTCTATAAATGTGAAAATACTATTAGCAAATGTTTTTAAGTTCATGAGTTTAGTAGCCATGATGGATATATTACAGAGTAGTAATACAGTGAAGGCTTCTTTGATTCATTGCAAAACAATAACTATAAATTGGATTATAATAAATATATACCAATTGTTGTACAATTTAGTAGTTATATAACATATATTTTTTTTTTTTTTTTTTAAATAGTCATACAAAATGTTCCAGGAGTACCATTGCTAGTAATGTATAACTGATTTTCATTTCAACAACCTAATTTGACAAGCACAATTTAGTTGGATAGGATTATATAAGACAATATTAATTAATATTACCAGCATAAAATAAATAGTCGAATAGAATAGGTAAAATGTCCTTTCAGCAATAATGCCTTCATCGCCACTAGATGAAATTAATACACAAACTTTTAATTTAACACTATAAAGTGAAAATAATTGTACTCATTTATTCAAAAAATTGCACTGAAATAGTAGATTCTTACTGCCAAATGCTTCAATTTATTTGTTAAGTATTAGAAAGTTGAGCAGCCTTGAAAAAAAAATTTCTTTTCTTTCACAAGTAAAAACCAGAGACAAGTTATACTAATTTTACTTAATACTCAATTCTTGAGCACTTTAGTGTATAAAACAGTTTATGATATTAATAAATAACCCACAACTGCTCTGACCGAATTAATGGATAAATATTTCAAGTTCAAACAATAATCCAATAAAATATATCTAATACTGATTTAACAGAACCTTCCCTATTTCAAAACAGACTTCACACATCTATTTACTTAATTTTTACAATGTGAGATCTCTCATAAACACAGATATATAGAACTAACATTAAGAATCATGATAAATTTATTTCAAAATTAATAGGTACAGTAATTTTTATTGAAAATTACTATTTATAACAGATATATATTAGGGTATGAAACAACAACTAATACCAACAATGTACACATTAATTTCTTCAATCTTAAAAGCTTCAGCGTTAGAGGCATATTTTTATAGGTCAAACAATTAAATAAAATATTGAATATTTTATTAAATAAATAAAATTTACTTGGGCAATAGTAAATTCAATCTATGTATAGGAAGGGCATTTTTATAAGTAATTGATCAAACTCTTTAGCTTAGCTTTTTATACAATTATCCATTGACCATTATATAAAATTTAAAAATATTTTTACATTTTTTAAAATCTCCAACTAAGAAAGAAAACAGAGGGAATTAGTAAATACTTAATCTTAATAACCTATCAGAGTATAATAAAAATGTTTAACATTCTGATTGGTCATAAAAAATACATTTACTAGTNTGGATTTTTAAAAATCTCTCTTTACAACTCTCATTCTCTTTTCAGCCCTGAAGAAGCCATCACATGATGTGCGAAAGCTCGGCAAAAAAGAACAATTTGACTCGGTCCAACCCGGAAGATGAAATGGTAAATAGGTACAGTAATTTTTATTGAAAATTACTATTTATAACAGATATATATTAGGGTATGAAACAACAAATAATACCAACAATGTACACATTAATTTCTTCAATCTTAAAAGCTTCAGCGTTAGAGGCATATTTTTATAGGTCAAACAATTAAATAAAATATTGAATATTTTATTAAATAAATAAAATTTACTTGGGCAATAGTAAATTCAATCTATGTATAGGAAGGGCATTTTTATAAGTAATTGATCAAACTCTTTAGCTTAGCTTTTTATACAATTATCCATTGACCATTATATAAAATTTAAAAATACTTTTACATTTTTTAAAATCTCCAACTAAGAAAGAAAACAGAGGGAATTAGTAAATACTTAATCTTAATAACCTATCAGAGTATAATAAAAATGTTTAACATTCTGATTGGTCATAAAAAATACATTTACTAGTTATCACTTTAAATTAAGTACTCATTAACAATTTATTTTTAATTCTGTTTACTATAATGAAGTATATTATTTTTGCTTTTCTTTTATTTTGAGTATACTATAGAGGAAAGCAAAGGAGGTTAGAACTAAGATAACTTCTATAAAACCAAACTGTGGAACTAATTGGAATAGATTTCCAAATTATTTTTATATCAATATATAAATCAGAGCAGAAAATATAGAAAGCTCAATACCTCCTTCATCTGGGCATTTGTATCGGTCTAATCGTAAACTTATTTCAGAAATAGGGTATGCTATCTTGTAATTAGACTCAGCTTAATAAAATACTAAACTAAGTATTGATTGAAATTCTTAAACTCTACTGCACTGAAAAAAAGAGAAAAAGTGGTATTTCAACGTGGTTGTTTTCTAAATGTTTTCTACAAAAATTTAGAAAAAAAATTTTATTATTATTTTTCCCCACTATTAGTTCCTGCTAATTTAAATTTCTGTTTACCAAGACCACCTCCAGTCCTGAGAAAATCAATAAAGCTGAAAGGTTGTAACTGTGCATTAATACATAGAAAAAGAACAAATTAATTGGAACAATTAAAATCTACAAAATAAATGGAGAATATATGTTTCATAAATAACATTCTGACTTTTATTAATTCACTTTAATTGTATAGGAGAGGAAGGATAAATTACAAGGAAAATGTAAAATATATTTCAATACTCCACAAGTGATCGTAGAAGAAAGCAAACGGTTTGGTGACAGAAAGTATATATTATTTAAAATAAGGATGTAGTCAATTAATTCTAATTACCTCATATTGGTAGCTTTTGATTTAATTTTATTTTAAAGAAAACAGAAACTTTTCTTCCAGTTCAGCACTTTACTTGGTAGAGATTAAATTACATTCTTAATCTCTTGATTAGTTAAATTATGACCATTAAGCAGTAATAATAGTTAAGTACTTAAGCAGGTATTGAAATAAATCTTGTTGGAGACAATGCCTTTTTTCTTTTAAATGACCTGTTATTGTGTTACAAAATTATGTATAAGAACACCGTTTTAAAAAAAGAAACTATTAACTGTTTTAGACAAAATAGACGTCTGATTGCAGCGGAGCTAGCAGAAAATGTTAAAACCTTTTTCTTATTCGAACATATGTAGAAAAATATTCATTCTGACATTCTTTAGACTATAAAATGTTTATACAAGAAATGCAAAGGAATAGAATCAAAAAAATCTTACTACCTAAGTCGGGACAAGGTAGTAAGATTTTTTTATTCTATTTCCTTGCATTTCTTGTATAAAATTAACACGGGATTAAATACCACAACTAAAATCAGGTTATAAAATGTTTATTTCGACATGACATTGAATTATTACTTGGTGTCAGAGGTAAAAGGACATATAATATCAATTATTAGATGTTTTTTATTTGTTGCGGTTCGGTCAAGGTAGATCCAAAAAAATTCAAATTTTAAAAAACATGTTTAATATTTTTGTCAAAATGTAGGTCACAAATGTTTTTCCCAAATTCATTAACAACAAGTAAAAATATCATCACACCGTTCCGAAAACATAATGAAGTATTCAACCTAAAATATGATTTTCAAAAATCCATCCCTAATCTCCACATCGCTGGAAAAATAGCAAAAATCAAAAACCTAAATAGTAAAATTAATGATTTTAAGACCATTCTGTGTAAGGATATTAACTTTGAAGATCTTAAGATAGTAACAAAATCCTCATTGGTGCTATTTAACAAACGAATACAAAAAAAAAAAGAAAAAAAAAAAAAAAAAAAAGGAGACTCAATTGATAAAAAAATTTGAAAGTGCCTAGATTCTAAACTACAAAATCACTATCTATCCAATAAGTGACCCCAATTGGATCCATTACATCTCCTTCATTGATATCCCCCCTCTTGTTCAGAAAATATTATGTATAGGTCCTAACTTCTCAGTCCTCCACTCAATCAAATATTCCTAAATTAATAGTTGATTTAGAATCCATTTATAGAGACTCCCATCAATCTGTTAGTGAAGACGAGAGAGAATTGTCATGTTTTAGAGTTAGTAACATCATTACTAACTACCTACACTCCTTTAAACCTGATAACTCCCTCCTTCCTTTGAATTTTCCTCAGATCTTAAGATGACCCATAAATAAAAAATAAAAAAATAGCAATATCTTATTAACCAGAGCCAACAAAGGAAAGAAAACAGATATTATGGACAGAAATGAGTACTACAACAAAATGCTCACTGTACTTTCAGACATAACCACATACACACCCTAATGTTGTGGGTACAACAGAGACCCTACACCAGCACTCATCACAACACATTTTTAAAATTTCTTTTTTTTTTTTTTTTCAAAACTCTCGTAGCAAAGTTAATTTAATAAAGGAATGTAGGTACAGCATTGGGAAGAACTCGCCACCGTGTACCTGACAGTATTCGGCCTAAAGATGGCTAACACCTATAAAAAGCATTCGCCATTAAGACGTGGAATACATCAATTGAAGATATTCAATTTTATAATCATTCTGAAAGTTGCTAGGTATGTTCATAGGACTAACTATGAACAGTGAGAGGCAAAAAAGAATTTTTATATCCTTTCTTTTTCTTTATTAAACATCCTGACTAAAAGCCATGTACCCGCTTCAGTATCCTCGAACAATGAAATAAATATGTGTCGATTGTAGAAGGAATTCAAGNAGCCCTGAAGATGGCTTACAATGTAAGCCGAAACGTTGGCAGATAATCCTTCATTAAAAAAATACATTTTTTTAATTTGTGTTTTTTTGGATCTACCTCGACCGAACCCCAACTAAAATCATCTTAGAATGTTTTGTTGGTTTTGGTAAAGAATTGGCAATAATTCCTTTGGCAGTAATAAAATAAGAAATAAATTTTCAGTCCTTTCTTCCAGCTATTCCCATCCAAATGGCCTGGCCAAAAATGCAAAAAGCTTACTAAAAAGGAATGCAGACATTGGCATCAGCCTTCTTGTATATCAAGTGGGTACAGTTCATGAAAATTTATAAGTGAAACCTTGTCAATAACCATAGTTACCTAGAACTCTAAATGGCCGAACCTTTAAAAATTATAAATAATGTTATAATAGACTAAAGTTGTTGGAAAAGTTTTCTTTTGATAAGAGACATAGCTCTAAAAACCTGAGTATTCAGCAGAAAGATGAGACCGCCTGGGTTAGTCAGTTAAAAAAAAATGGTGGGTTGGTGATTTTGGGAACATACCAAGAGACAAGTGTCAGTGAATGATAATACATTTCGTTGCAATAGGAAGTTCATAATTGCTGCAAGAGATCCTTACTTGAGTAAAATAAACAGAAACAGAGTCATAGTTTCTCACAGAAACAAAAGTCTGTTGTGTCTGACTCTATGCTCAACAGGTCAAGGGATACCTTCTGGGAGCTCACAAGGTACAGCCGTGGAGAAAAGGTTATTAGAAACCAGGACATCAAGAAACTCCATCACAAAGCCTGGAAGGGCTGTCAGGAAATTGCATTTTTTTTTTTTAGCTTATGTAGAAAAAAATTAATTCTATCATTCCCTAAAACTAAGAGATAATATAATGTTTTTCAACAAGACACTGAATTATTACTCTAATGGTAATGTTAAAAAATAACATTATATTAATACAGGTAATGTGCGAAAAATAATACAAGGCTTATTACTAACTTCAGTTTCTTAACCAACTCACACTCACTACCGATTGTGGACCCTATCGTGTAATTCCTTTCCTTCAAATGACTAGTTCAACAACAGAGAAGAGAATTCTAATGAGCCAGCTCATTAGCTTTATAATACTTTCAGGCTATAGGGATCTCAATTTATCACAATTAGTGAATCGGCAGCAGCAGTCACATCAAGAATAGTAGGAAAAAGCTGAAATTCATCCAATTTTTAGAGGTTTGTTAGCCCAAAGATAAATCCTTTAAGATGGCCGAAAACCAATCCCCTGACCCTTCAAGTTGAGGGTTTCTGTGATTCTAGTAATATATATATATATATATTTGTGTGTATAATTGTAAATCTCAACAGGATATGGGAAGGGAGCGGCATAATGAAAGTCAAATATATTTAAGATTAGGCATGAGAAACACCTATCCACTTTGGAAACCTGGAGAATTAAAACTGTTTCTTGATCAACTTGACTTGTTTAAAGTAGATAAATCAGCCATACAGAAGACCATATAGAGTGAAGAGAGAAACCTCAGGATGAATGTCACTTCATGGTTCCCATGTTAAACATTGAGACCACAATTTTTATTTTTTTTTTTTTTTTAATAATTTAATTCAAATTTTAAAAACACAAAAAGGAGTATAATTTAATTTTAAAACAATATTTTTCCATAAGCTATTTTCGAGCCACCAGTATATGGAACCTCTTCCCTTTAATTTAAGAAAAGCATATTACCTATAATACAACATAAGTGTTTTTGGTTTTTTACATGAGTTTTGAGTAAAATGGAGAAAAGAAAAAAAAGATGGCAGAATAAATTATTCTAGGAAGTTCTATAATAGGTTAAATGGCACTGAAAGCCATTCTATCCAATCAGATAATTAATAATAATCACCATCATAAACATATAATCTCCTTAACCATTACACAGTATAGGTTTAATAGCAACATGTATGTTGAAAATAATCTTTCTGATGTAGAAAAATAAGTTGAGCACAAAAGAGGAGGTAGAAAGAATAAAACATTTCTCATACATATTTCTCCATTTCTCGATATTTGAGCATATAATAGATAGCATATAATTTTTTAAGCATTATAATCACAAAAAATGTTTAAAGGTTTATGCAATTATCGCTCAAATTAAACCTAGGAGGAAGCATTATCTTTAAACCTAAAAAATTTACCTGTCAGCCACTATTAGTAGAATAGCAATATAAAATAACTTATGAAGAGTAAATAAGTCTCAAAAGAAATTCAATTGTCTTTATATATATGTGTGTGTGTGTGTATGTGAGTGAGTGTGCATGTAGGTAGGTCTAAATTAACTTAAAATACATCCTCTATGGAACTTAATATATTACCAGATGTACAGTTTACTCTTTAAGTGAATATCATAGAGTGTTAAACATTTACCTTATGTATAAATGACAAGAAAGTTCTAATCTAGAACTATTAACATAACTGTAATTATTAATATTACTTAGTCAGTTAAATTATTGAACTAATTGGTTTAAGAGAACACAAAAACTTTCATAATTCAATTATTTTACCATTTGAGTAGCTATCTTTCCTGAAGTATTGTAATTTAGTTCTAACAAATATATGGATATATACACTAATCCCGTATTAGTATCATATAAAATTATTTGAATAGCTGAACTATATGAACACAGTAGACCTTGAATAAGTCGTTTAACAATATGACCATTTTACCAAGTGATCAATATATTATGGCTTTACTTTGCAGATCAATTCCTTGAAAATACTTTTTTTTTCCTTTAACCACATGTATACATGGCATAGGGAGACTTGTTTAAATTAAATACAAAAAGTGAGCTTGCTTATGAGGGCTCACAAGTCACATAAAGACTGTTTGCTTTAGGCTTTGTCAATTGAGCAGGTTTCTTTGCTGGACGGCTAAGTGCTCTAGCTGTTGTCTGAGGAGAGGGAAAAAGTGAAGCCAAAACATGATTGAAACCATTGACGGTCTTAAGGCAGTTCTTTTTGAACCTTTCAGCTCCAAATGCTTGAATGGCCAATCCAAATCCAAGAACTTTTGAATCTACCCAGGCAGACCTCTCAGCCACGGTCCATTCAGGATTTTCGTCACATGGCCGATAAACTACTTTTTCAATGAGACTCTGCAATACAAAAAATTAGTTAATTTTGGTATGGTTCAGGATAATTTAAAGTGCAGGAATTATTACAAGAGCACAGAATTAATTATTAGGCAATTATTATATAATTATGATTAATTCATAGGAAGTAATACATTTTCCAACTAAATCACTGAGTGTACTGAAAATATGAATATACAAACAATTAAGGTATTTATTACAGTGCTTCATTTGATTAAATGATAAAATAGGACAAGAAAGGATTTCATAGCTCTAAACTATATGTAAGACTGCTGCATCAAAAAGTATTTTTGAATAGCATGTAATTAACTATAAAACTAAAATCCTCAAGTACACCTCGTGTTATAAAGTAAAAAAGAAACCTCTATCTTATAGCTGACTAGCCTCGTTACAGGTTCACGCAAGATCGGCACATTGTTAAGGAGGGTCACTATTCTTTAAAAAAAAATCCTGCAAGCTGTCTAATCTCCCTAAAGTTGACATTCATTCAGTTTTCCTGATAACAACTTCAATTTAACTGTAAAAACATTGAAAAACTAGAACTAGAAATAGTAGGAAACAAAAAAAAGTTGATAAAACCTAATGTTAGGTTAAATTTATTATAACAATGAACATAAAAGGTACTTTTTACAAAATCTATAAAGGAATTGGATTTTCATTGATAGCTCCTATTTCTTCATATGTTTCTCATATCCTGGCAATCAGTCAGTTTCTGCCAAAATTTTTTGTTGAGTTAGATCTGACACTGTTTTTTCACTAATTATTGGCATTTGAATCTGAGAATAACCTCAGATTTTGTCTTTCACATAAACTTTTTAAACTACAGGATATCCTTATAAACCATAAAAAACATGGATTTAAAAGAACATAAAGTAAAAATGTACCAAATATACAGTTTACAAAACATTTAATGTAAGTTAAATTGAGTTCATACATATAAAATTGTTTAGTTAATGAACAGTACTTAAAGAGTAAGATAAAAATTTGCGTTTATAGCTTATTCTGGAGTGTTTAGTTTGTGTACATTCACGCTTGATGCTCCAACAATAGTCAGCCATCATGTGTACGTCCTATCTACCTTGCTACCTTGCTTCCATGACCCTCAAATCTTTATGGAATAGCTCACCTTCTCATCACTCACAGCACCAAGATTCTCTGGGAAATTAGCAAGGTGGCTGTAAGAAAGTAACAATCACTTGAATGATTTTTGGGCTCGCGCCAAATTAAAGGCATACCAAATGGAAGCTTAGCACGTGTTCCCTTGGTCCACATCCGTAAACCCTCAACACTCTGTTTAAACACTTTATGTCTTGATCACCAACAAATTTAATTAATATCTGTTTCACTTTGAAATAGGCAAAATATTCTTGTCTGACAAATGTACTGATGTTTGTCATTTGACTGGAAATGGCAAAACTGCCACATATATAATAAAACGAATCGGGGCTGTTTTCGAACTTTTGACATTAGTAGGAGCAAAGGTAGCCATAAGGAAACGTTTCAGTTCAAACACACTATGTAGTTCTGTACACTTTTGTAACGAAATACTAAATACTTCTTACCGACACAACATTTCACCACGGTACACAGACGTAACTAAACAGGCAGGTCAAGACCAGCTTGCACCCCTCCAACATAGAAACTGAACGTGACGTGATAAAATAAAATTAAAAACAGTTTTTAAACCAGCATGCCTAATTCTATAAAAAATCTAACTCAACAGAAATTGAGTTTCAAATTGTTCCCTTGTGTAATATATGAGCCAGTGGGAAAGAAAGTGTAAGTGAACTCACAAAAAGAAAAAAAATATCTTTCTCTCTTCACTCCTCATTGAAGAAGGGCGATAAGTCTCCTCAAAAATTTTACTCATTATAATTTTTTCGTTTATATATATANTTCTAAAGGTTTCAAGAAGAAGAAAATTTATGTGTTGTGGGTTATTAGACCGCAGACAGATTCAAGCTAGGGCTGCTTGACTTTCTTTACCATTCAAGGAGTTAATCCATGCTAAACCACATGACACTGGGTCCCCAATATAACTTAACCAACTCTACAGCGGTTACCACTCCTGGATGTGTGTCTGGTAACTTGGTCAGTTCTGTTGAAAATATCCCAGATGAGTGTATGATTTATTCTTCAAGAAGAAATAATGGCTCAAGGGCCAGGTTAGTAGTCCAGTATCAACCTTTATGAGGGTTAAAAATTTCAAATTGCCCCTACAACCAAACAGTTGTTCTTATTGGCCTGTAGTGCATTGAGCTTTACATCTTCTATTTTCAGTTTTTATTGTTTTTCTTATGATTATTCTATAAATAGATGGTTTTTGTAAAGTATGCATGGGCTTAAGCAATTTAAATAGCCATGGGTTCGCTATTATTTGGTCATAACTAACTTGTTGTAAAATTATTAAAAATTGTAAATTATTGTAAAATTTTAATTAATATCTGTTTACTTATATTTAAGGCCCAAACTAGTTTAACTTATTAGTTTCAAACTTATTACCCTTTCAACTAATCAAGCCATTCAACACCTTAATTTTTTTTGTCAATCATTTCGCCATAGTGCCAATATAAGTGTAACATGATTACGTAACTGCCTTAGGCCTCCTCCATAGGAACCTTACTTAGCTCCTTTGAAATTTGCTGAAGTGTCTAGGGGTCCAAAGGTTTGGTGAGGTCAGGAAGTGACCTGGCAAAGTTAGTGAATTTTTATTATAAGGTTTTGGTTCATTAATCACCCTTAAATATCCACCCAGAGAAAATGTGATTCTTCAGAAAACCAATTTATTCACAATTGGACCATTTATACCAATTAGGTCTCCTGTCTTTTAAAAAATGCAGTAGATTATAAGTTACCATATTATATAAATGTTAGCAGCAGAGAATTTTTGTTGGGGTTCGATCAAGGTTGATAAAAAAAAAATTCAATTAAACAAAATGTATTTATTATTATCTGCCAAAATTTGATCTAGGTGGCAACAAGTCCCTCTCTCCTTTATGATAGCCCTGAAGATGACATAATGTAAGCCGAAACATCGTCAGATAATACAAAATACATTTCTTTAATTTATGTATTTTTAATCAATCTTGATTGAACTCCAACAAAAATTCCCTATTGATGATCTATAGGGTAAAAAAACAAAAACTTTAAGTTATAAATGTTAGCAATTCATCGATTCATATAACTATATAATATTGCTTAAAGCCATTATGTAATTAATTTTATTTTTATTGCAATGTTTCCTGTTATAATTAACTTTATTTCAACAAATTTATTAAGAAATGAAATAATAAAGCGACAAACCCAAAGGAAAAGATGATGGAAACTATTTCTTACTAAACAGTTTCCCCCAAGGTTTTATAAAAGAAACTCGCTTGTGCCTCTAGGAGTTCCCACAGTTGGTCTTAAATTTTTGCTAAGTGATAAACAAATTGTGACAGTTCAATGATAAGTACTTATTGTTTGTCATTATAAACAGTTGTTATCTTTAATTGTATAATAGATATAAGAGGGGTAGAAATAGATTGTTTACTAGTGGAAAGAATTTGTATTTGATACTAAATTCGAAATATTGTATTTGCAGTAGATATTTTATTCATCCGTAACCCATAACACTATGTCAAATATTATCTAATCTGTATTTGTTGTCACATACTTGTTGATAACGTATCTGTAGTTTTACAATATGTAAAAATATAAGCATTCTTCTTCTATATTGGTATTGATAGTAAGAATAAAGGTGATTTTCTATATATACAAAGATATTGTTGTAATGTGATGTATGTCAAAATTTTAGTATTGAAAGAAATCTAGATTATTTTTTTTATTTTTTTTTTTTTTCTATGTTAGCCTCCCTTGCAACCACTAAGGGTCATTGGAGGGAGGGGCTATCTACAGGTTGCCACCCTATTTTAAACACCCATGGCTCAGGACAACCTTCTATATTATAAATAAAAGATTGACCTGGGCGGGATTTGAACCCGCGGCGTCAGGATTGCGAGACCCGTGCGGATCCCCTGAGCTATCCCGGCGCCCCAAACCTAGATTATTGTTTAAAATATAATTAAATTCCTTACTTTAATTCTACTATTATCAATTTTTAGTAATTTTTTTTTTAAAACCACAAGAAGTTTGTAGTTAAACTTCTCCCCAATAACCTTATTGTGAATTCATGACATTAGGCTTAATGAAGCACTTAAATTCCTGCAGTCATAACTAACATACTATTAACATTAACATAATTAATATTTGAATAATAGAATACACTTACATAGGATAATAATGTTTGAATAAAAGAATGCCATATTTCATAAAAACCGTAATTAAAATAATTTTCCTTCAAGTCATATGACCAAACGTGGAATTTGACATTAGAAAAAACCCTTGGAACCCAACACAGACTGAACAAAGAAGGCATGACCAACTTACATCTGAACAATTTATTTTGTTAAAACAACCAGCACTTCTCAATTATAATAATAGTCAAACTTGATTATCGTTAATATATGTTTATATGTTGCATTGTAAAATGAAATATTTGTCTTCTTTAGAGTAAAAATAGTTCTATTTTTATCAGAGAATTACATCAAACAATTTATCTAATTGCTTCGAAAACATTCGCGGATGAAAACCTCAATTATTAACTGTGTTGAAACTAGCATTATGTTTAACCTTAAACATTAATTTTAATTTATTTGCTCAAAATTCGAATTGATATTACAATTAACTTAAGTGCTTTTCTTGCATAGCCTTACCATAACTTTTGTGTAGCCAAGGTTCCTAGTATAAGTCACAAGAGTCTTTTCTTTTGTATCTACAATAGACTCTTCAACAATCCTTACAACAGGACTATTAATGAACCTCTCACCCCATTTAGGTACTCTATTGGTCTTAGTCAGGAGTCGCTTCGAAAATAACTTATTTCCTTTCACTTCTCTAGCAATAGTGTCCTCAGAGAGCACATGGGAACTGGGAACATATGTGAAATGTGAAACTTAGTTTANCCTTAGTCGACAGTGTTTTGTGAAGCTGTCATTATTTTGGATCCCCAAGATAAGTCTTGCATCTGACGCCCTACCATTTTTGCTTTCAAAAGTTCCATTTTCCCTCTTTTTGAAATTCCATGGAGGTACAGTTATTAATTGCTTAGAGATTGCATGCTCTTCAATTCTTGGCTCAAGTTCTATAAATATATTTAACAGGAAATATTTTACCTTTCAGGATTAGGGTACCGTTGCCAAAAACCCTGAACAACTTGGTCCCAAGTAAAATGAAATATAGTTTTATTTTCCACGTACTTTACCATTTTCACATGTCAATAGAATCAGAGGAATGTATTAAGTATAAGCAGTCTTCCATACTCTGAAAGGTAATCACATAATAGTACGGATCACGATATGTCTGTTACTCTGGTAAAGAAGCATTTAATTTGTCATGAACATAATGAATAGGGTCTACGTAGAAACTCGCACCTCCTGTACTTATACTTTACAATGTGTAGTACTTAAAATAATAAACTGCAGTAATAATAAATATTAAATTACAAATTCACACGATAAAAATGATTATTAATAATCAGTAACTGCTACTAATAACAGTTACAGATAAAATTTATTAAGTAGCAGTTATGGGTTTAACTTGGAGGTTATTCTATTTCATAGCCTTCCTAAGTCAAAATAAATTTTAAGGTTGCATAACTATACTTTCTTACATTATTTATTTTAGTTCATATTTAAATACAGTATAATATATTACATTTCGACCCGCACTTTATTGTTTTCTAAAAAAATTGTTAAAATTTTTCTCTTCTAATCAAGCAGTCTTGTGTCATCTGTATATTTTGGGAAACAACTGTGGAATCCCAGGAAGTATTTTAGATGTTTGACTTTTGTAGATGTTTCAATTGATTTAGATCTACAGAGTTTTTAGTTTTGATTCTATAACTTCATTGTATCTTGTTTTTATTTAATAAGTATTCTTTATTGTATCTTGTTATTATGACTTATCAACTATATAGAAATACAACTCTAGGAAATACTTTACAAGAAAGTCTAGATGAACTACTTCAGGTAATCTAATATTAAAATTCTGATTAAGTATTTTTTAGTTACAGCTTGATTCAAATTTAGGTCAGGTTAAAATTCGTGATTAGGAAAGAATCTAGTAAGTTTTTCTCTTCACCATTTCAATGTGTATGCATCTGTTAGTTCATATCAGGTTGTAAGTTTATGTTATTTTTTTAGTATTCTTTTGAAAAAGTTTTCTATTTATGATTTGGTCTTTTTTTATTGATTCTGTGACATAAAAGAAGATCTTAACATTTTTAAATATACGTTTTTGCAAGTATGCAGATAATTAGTGAAATATTGATGTTTCAACCATTAATTCTTTTGTGTCCTACTTTGTTTTGTGTTTAATGTATAACCCTACTAATTATAAAAGAAGTATGAAAGCCCACCATGTAAATATTCAAGGTAAATTTGATAGGCAGTTTAAGCAATGTGTATATATAAAGAAATTGGAATATTGTGAATTTGAAATTTATTTTATGTGGTACAACTGTTTAAGATTTCCTTTTAATACAACTGCTGTTCATAATTAATTGCTCCCTTGTCTAACATCATTTTCTTACTAGCTAAACCAACAAGAATTCATTAGTAAATAAGAGAAACAAATATTTTGTTTAATTAGGTTTAAAACAGGAATGGGATTCGTATTGGTTCTTAATTTTTTCATAAAGTAAGGTGTAAAATATTTCAAATTAATTAACTGGCTTAATCCCCAAATTTATTCCTGGTGTCGTATTCATCATGCTTTAGCAAATATCATGCAGATAAAATATGCTTTAGTAGTATGATATGAATTTTGAAAATTTTTCGAATCTTAGATTGGAGAAGCAACAAATATAGTATTTTTTATGTGTGTATGTATCTTATGACAAATTCAGTATTTAATTGTGCCCATACACAAAATAATAATTTTGTAATTAATTATGAACAGCAGTTTTATTAAAAAGAAATTCTTTAACAGTTCTACAAAAAAAAAAAAATCATGATAGTAATTGTGGTAATGTAATCCCACTTTTCATTGTCCCGCTGAGGTTAAGTTTTTTTTTCTAGCTCCCTGAATGATTCAAATTCACAATATTCCAATTACTTTAGATAAATACATTGTTTACACTGCCTCACAAAAAAGAATAAACAGCTTGTTTTAGCAAATCAATGGATGAGTTTGTTAATGGATAAAATCAGTCAATGGTTAAGCAATGTTTTGGAAGAAACCAGAATTTAAGTCTTAATATTTTTGTTATTGTTAGTATTGTGAAAAATTAAAACTAACTACATATTTATAGTTTTATAACACTATTATTCTGTAACAATTACCAATAAAACGTATTGAGAAGGACTTTTAAGAATGTTATTTCTTCGAGTGTTAGGCAGTTCCTCTTACTATTAAAATATAGAAACCAATTTGGTATTTAGGCTAGAAAAACCCTGGAGTTTTTGATTATAATGAAATGGGAAAAAGAAAGGGTATTTTGATTGGGGATTAATTTAATAATCATCTTCATTGCTAATTTAGTTACAAAAAAGTTGAGTGTATAACAGGTGTAAAATGTAATTTTCTTGCGTTATGCTTTATAAAGTTTTATGAAAAACTCTTCTTGAGGAATACATTTACCAATGTAACGATGATGGGTGAGAATATCTTCCACTCTCTTTCCCGGCCAGGTCGTTTTCACCCTCATTGTTCTCTCTAACTTGTAAATTAAATTTTCTATTAATAATTCTGCCATTTGCACTTTATTTCTTCCTATTTTTATATTTTCTCTATTTTGAGCCTTTTTATACATTTTACTGCCTCGTCTTCAGGTTAATTTAATAATATTCAAATTTCTGTCGTAATAGTCAACTAAAATATAATTGGCTTTTTCCTAAGCACTTGTCCACATTTTTAAAATCTTGTTTTGTAGGGTTATTTTTTTCTTTGTTCATTTTATTTTATATTTTTTAAATGTCTAATTTATTCCCTTAGTTCTTGTTTTGTCAGATAGCAAAATTTTTAATGTTATAAAATTAACCTGAAGATAAGCCTGTAAAAAGTATAAAAAAAAGCTTGAAACATCGAACAAACTAAGGAAAATATACAAATAAGATGAAATAAAGCTCAAATGGCAGAATTATTGTAAATTTGCATGTGTAACTCTTTGAATTCCTGCCTATCAAATAAATTTTATTTATAAATTTTCTCATTCACTTTTATTTATATCCATCTTTAATGAAACATTAGAAACCTGCTTAGATTACACACCTTCTGCAGGATGGACTTTTTTATGTGTTTTTTTACAGTGCTAACTTGAGTTGGCCATGTTGAAGTTTGTTAACTTCAGTAATCATAGGAATCTAACCTTCTTTTTGTGTTGCCTCAAGGTAACTGTCAGACAAATTCTGACCCAAGATTATGTAAAAAATTAATGAACATAAGGCATGAAATGTATTTATTGGTTGGTACCTGAATTTTAAGAATAAAATTTACTGTTTTCTCCTGTTAATTTTAAGAATAAAATTCTACTTAAGTGAAATTCTGTTCACTTGAGTGGAATTAGCTGTTTGGTAAACTTTTGTCTTTTCTGGAAGCTGTTGCAACTTATTACACCATCCTTTAAACAATTAGGTTTCTCTGTCTAACAGGAAAAACTATAAATTTTTTTTAAATTACTTATTTCTTAGATTTGTGAGTATAAAATAATTTAAATTTCTTGCAGTCAATTGCTTATTAAAGTTTTAAAGAGAGCAAAGGAGTATTTTATTAGATGCTTGGTGAATATAGAATGGTATTTTTAAAATTTTGATTAAGTGCTAGAAGAGTTTTCACGTGGGTTAACAAGTAAAACTTGATAGCATGAAAATAAACATTATAATGTAAATGTTTAGGTGATGTTAGGACTCGACCCCACCCTTTTTTAATGCTAACTAGACGTGTTGTCCTCTAGACTTTGTGAGCCTTATTCTCACCATGTCAGAAACTTTATCCTAGACGTCTCCCAGGTGTGCCCATTAAGTTCGCACAATCGATAAGAGGTAGACAGAAAGCACCACTTTATGGGATCAATAATGGTGGTATCAGATCAGAAAAGTTAAATATGAATTGAGAATAATCCTTTTAATAATAATTTACCATTATTATTTTTAAATAGAAAAATTTTTAGGCCATGGCAGGACTCACTCTCGTTTCCTGATCTAGCTAGTAGATGCTGTCTGAAACATATACAGAATAGAAGCATGTCTGTCCACTGCACTATGTGAGCCCTAATTCTAATCTTTGTAATTTGTAAGTTCCAACTTAATTTGAAATTGAAGAGTACTTCTAAATGTTTTATAATGAAGTAGGAGTAGAAAGTTTCTTTCTGTTGTTTCTGCTGTTCTTTCTGTTTTATTTTTTCTTAAAAATAATAACTAAATTAATATTACTAAGTTCTTGATTATAATATATTATTTATTTTCTCTATTACTTGTGTTTCATTAACTTTTCTTTAAGAGTAATTTAGTGAAGGTGCCAATTTTAATTCACTCTCTGTGATATGAAAACATTGAGTAACGCGTGTAGATTTTAGATTGTCTTCAACAAAATAATTTATGTTTATTGCTACAAAAAAAAAAGGAACTGAATAAGTTATTAAAGTGCAAATTTGCAGCAATTAAGAAGATTTATTGCTTTCTAGATAGTTGGGCAGTAAATTATCGAACAAGATATCCAGAGAAATGCCAGAAGCTCTTAAAATACTTCTTTTGGCAGCTTCTAAGTTATATTTTATTTTCCAAAACTTTTGCAGGGGTAGATAGTAGATGCAATACCAATTTCCAAGCCTATTTCACGAAATAAGTTCAAAATAAATTCACCACCTAATTTTATCTTACAATTAGACAAATACCTATCTTACCCTATTAATTTTTTTCTCCGGGGGTAATGAAATTTGGGATAAATTGAATATTTAATTTATATTTTAAGGATTCTTCCTGAATGAGATCTTCAGCATCTAATTTATTTGGGTTTTAAATGAGCCAAAAAAAAAAAAAATTTTAATATGCTTCTAAAAATTGAGCTGTGATAAGTTTTATTCATTCTGTACAAATCTTACTGTGCTTATTAGTAAAGCATGCTCACCTATTCTGGAAAAAAAAAGTTAAGAAGAAAACCAACTAAAATTTGACCACTCAGAACTGAAATTTTATGATAAATGAATTTAGTTATGGGTAGAAACTGAGTAACACCTGTCTATTCTTAAATTTTGACTGTTGTTGGAATCATTTTGGATTTAGCATTCAAATACGTATATCTTCATTATTGGAAAGGATTTATATGCAACTATATTTTAGTTTTAACATTTTTTTTTTTTTTTTTCACTTTTTGTTTCAGTATGGACAAATCACGCAACAGCTTGCCATTAAAGTCCTACTTCAATTTGATAAGTGCATAAACAATGCTTTAGCTACTCGAGTAAAATCTAGATTGACATTTAAAGTAAGTATAAATACTTAGGAATTAAGATAAATTTGTTATTACCCTCCTAAAAAATACTAAATCAAAATAAGAACAGTAATGTTAATCATTTTCTTTTGTGATTTAATTATTATTAATATGACAGAAAATTCTTTTAGTATAATTGTTAATATCTAATTACATATTTTTCCATATGTAATTAGATATTAACAATTATACATAATTAGTATATATACACATGTTAGTGGCTTCAGTGTAATGTTTCACCATCAGTATTAGATTTTTGTCATTAAAATAATATTAATCACTTCCTGATTTCAAATAAATAATTTGTAATCGTTCTACTTTTTCAAACAAAAGGAGCTTCATAAACTAAGCTTGTTTCAATAATTAATTGATTTGGCATATATATGTGTAACTCTTTGAATTCCTGCCTATCAAATAA
>KZ807189.1:333836-380052 GCA_000696205.2 Oncopeltus fasciatus | reverse complement strand
TTTTTTTAAAATTATTTATATTTTAATGAATTTTTCTTAAAATACTTTTTTTTTTTTAAATTCATTTTGATATAACATTAACTATTTATTCTTTCCTTATTTGATTTCGGTTAAAAAGAAACATACTACACAGCCTTCAGAAATAAGCTTGAATACTGAATTTATTATTTTTTGCACTGAAAAAGTGCGAGCAGACAACTATAAACAAAATTTTTCATACTATCATAATTAATATTTTCTTAAGCTTGTTCAGAGAAATTTTTTTTTTCAATAGTCCTGTCTTAGTGCCAAAATGAATAACTCAATTTCCTTGAAAAATTATTAATTAAGTTAACTTGTAATTGCTTGGTCAAAAATTCATTAGCCATAATAAACTAATTTCTCACTGTAGGATATACTAGACAATAGATATAAATTTGAGGTTTAATTTATGGAGTGATTATTTCGTAAACTACGATAAAATTTGACTATTTCTTTTTTATAATAAGAACATGGCTGTAAATTTATCAAAAACAAAAGCAAATTAATTAAAAAATCAGGCAAGTAATTAAAAAGGCCAAAAATCTCATTTTGGTGTCATTCAGGAAATGACTCCAAGAAAGTGGTAAGTTTTTCTATTTAATTTTTAATGTATTATTTTTTTTTTAAATAATAAGAGTCAAATAAATCAACTCATTAAAAGAACAACTTTAAGAAAAAAGCTTTAACATAGTAGACCATAAAAAAACTTAAGGTTAAGTTAACTATAAATGGAGAAGGAAATAAATTTTTAAATTTGGAGAGGAAACCTTTTATTCAATCTTGAAAAAGGGAAGAGGGAGAGAGTCTGGAATTAAATCACTAAGAACTAGTTTAGTCCCCCTTATAGGACATACACACAGGCTGGCAATACCTGGTTGCAAAAAAATAGTGACACAATTTATCTTTATTTAACTTATTTTTATTTATAAAATACATTCAAGATTTATTTATTTATGATGAAATGGACAGACAAATCTTTGTTGTTTGATATTTCTGACCAAGATGTTCTGTAGATCTAGAAAAATGGAGAGACTGAAAGAAAGATGGCCAGATGTAATAGTAGGGCAAAAGAATGCATCTACAAATCTAGAACTAGATATCCACCTAGAAAACTGCTTATAGTCAACTGGCGTTAGAGCATGCTTGATCATGTGAATTGTTAAAACATTAATAGACATAACTTTATTTTAAATGAGGAAATTACCCACAAAAAATATGTATTTCACTGAATAGAAAATTAACAGATTTAACATTGAAGATAATCCCTCATGTAATAATGGTCCAATGGTAGGTACATGTTGCAAAATTTACATAAAAGGAAACAGAGGTGTCACTATTAAAAAGTAAATAAGTCTTACATTATTATTTAAAACATTAAAAAACAGAGTATTGTTTACTTGCTTAATATTTTATAATAATAGTATAGGAATCACTGTAGAATAATACACAGTAACACAAAATCTGTATAAAAAAAATCAGAGGTTGAGCAAGTAGATATAAAACCCACCGTAAAAGGTTTTCAAACAAATGGTTCAAATTTATGACAGATTTTCGCTGCAATTTTTAACTTGTTCTTAAGGTTTTGACTCCATTTTTTTCTAATAACTAACATCTTCATTTATTATAAGCATATGTAGGCATAGAATTCAGGTTGAAGTATGATTAATAAAAGTCATTTAGAATTCCTTTAAAAGAACAGATTTTAACTATAGTTCCCTCAGTTCTACTTCATTTAATAACAATTCAAAAAGTATGCGACTATTTTCATAGATAATGTCAAGAAACTAAGGCAGAATCAATAAAAATTAGTCAGAAGACGGAAACTATTGAGAAATAAACTTTCAGGGCTTTAATGCATTAGTATTTTATTTATGAAATATTATCTTGTTAGTTTCAAGTAAGCAGTGATCTAACACAGTCTAGAGTCAATATACACTAAATCACACAATTAAACAATGACCTCTTAGGGCAAAGTTTAAGAAACTATAAGTGGTATATTTTAATACATTTCTTATTTTTAAGTGATGTAATCCTTTATTATGTGAGGTCCATTTAGGGATCAGGAAGATTGAGAACTTCCCCTACAAATGTGGTGATGTCAGTAGGTGACTGCTTCTCCTGATGACAGAAATCAGACTCTAACAATTGGCTATAATTAGGCCGGAGCGTGTACTCTTTCTGTAAACTGAAAGCAATAAAATTTTAAAAATAATAAATATTATTATTATTTTGATCAACAACATAATAATGAATCATTACAACTTCATGCTTCTTAGTGTACGTACACCATACAATATTTTTATTTTCTCACCCATAGAAATCATTAAAATACACACCATATAAAATTAATTCCTTGCTAAAATATGTATCAGTATTAATTCAATGACTTAATATTTATGATTGTATTTCAATGACTTGTATTTGTTTAAATGATTGTTGTGATTACTTAAAAATTAAGTGTCTGTTCTAAGATGAAAAACTGCCTGTTCAGAGGCCAGGTATGCTAATAGAAGAATTTATATGACTAGTGAACTATACAATTTCATTCAATGGCTTCTGTTTGTGAACCTGGTAGAAGGCCAGAGAACTCGGTCAAACAAAAGGTGCTCAATGAATGGAAAATAAATCCCTCTTGAAGCATAATAAGAAGTAACAGTTGGAGAAGTTCGGTAACGGAATGTGTTACTGCCACGGTGACCAGCGATTTCACGGTTACTCTGCCCCTGAAAGACAGTCATGGTTCAAGACCGGAAGTTTTGTAATAGTTCTTTTTTTTTTCTTTTTTATTGTTTGGTTCTTCCAGAGGTAAAATACGAATTTTTCTTTTATCCGGAAAAATTCTGGAATATTGCATGTATCAAATGATAAATTTCAATCAATGAGATATTTTATTAATTAAGTTTAAGGACTGCTGCCACATTGTATGACAGCTTTAGAGTAGGAGTCCACCTGCAGAACTGCTCATAGATAGGAAACCTGGGGGAATTTTACCAATCTTACCAGAACAGTTGCAACTTGGGTGGCTGAACTTGCGTTCAATTTTTTAGGGATGGAGAAAAAAACATTAGTTGAAAACAAATTTTGACCCAAGACATTAGACAAGTTTCTTCAAAATAAAATTTTTTGGAATGAGTCTGGATAACTGACAAAAGGCATATGGCAAAGTCAAGAAGCAGGAAAAGACAGTAGCTATAAGATATATGCTGAATATTGTTGACTTTGGCTTATTGGACTGAAAGGGATTCTGACTAACTTAATGACACTGGAGCTCATCACTCATTTTACCATTTTATCTTATACTGTGTTCAAGATATTTATCCATTCATAATTCTTTTATTGCATTAATAAGTTGTGTCAAAGCATTTTAAATATATTTGATACCATTGTCAAAATGATTGATATATTTTTAAAGTTTATTGAAGACGAAATAAACTATTTATTAGCTAAGTAGAAATATATATGTAATTAATCTACCAATATCTAAAAACACTGCTGCTTTTATTTATGAGGACCCTATTGACATAAATAATAAATATTTAATTGTTTCTTAGTTTAAAGTTATCAAAAAACTTAGCAGTGACTAATAGTGCCATAGCAGATAAAACTTACAACAAATTTGCAAAAAAAATTCTACAATTAATTTTTTAAAATTAATTATTTTACATCTCAAAATACAGTTTTTAGAACAAATTAACATCAGCATTTCTAAATAATTATTAAAAATTAATCATATTTGAAGAGGAGAAAGTATTCTGATTAAATAGATGTGGCCATTATACATATTCAGTTGTCTTTAACTGTCTCCAGCATGTTGATATTTTATTCTTTCAGTTCGTTTTTATTGTATCATTAAGTTACATTGAAGAATTAGGTAAACAAATATCTTAATACACAGACACTTTGACAACAATCAATGAAAAAGTGAGGTGAGGATTATCAGGAATTCCATAAAACTCTATGGTCAACAAGTTGCCTCCAGAATAAAAAAATGTTTTTACCATTTCCTGTAATATAATAGAAAACTTCTGTTATATCAAGCACTTAAAAATAAATAAATAAATAAATATAATACAATTTGTACCAACAGTTTACAGGAATCTAAGAAAGAATAACAGGAATGATCTAGCCAACAGCTTGAACACTTGCCCCAAAAGGGAAAACTGGTACCTGGGGATAGTAAACCAAATTCTAACTAGAGTAATAACTGAAGCATATGAAAAAATTAAAAATACTTTTTTTAAATAAGGCTACAGCACTATTACTTAAAATAAAAATGAACAGCATAGATAAGAAGACAATTTTGGTAAAAGCCTAAAAGTAACGGAAAACTACAGATGATCACATGATATTAAGACAGAGTAAAGATCATCCTGGAATAATTTTGCACAGAAATTATAGTTGTGCAAGCAGATGCCATAAAATACTCTCCAAGAAGCCACAGTGCATTTTTTAAAATCTCTTATTCTAAATATAGAGAGTTTTCGGTTAACCTCAAAGAATGCAAATCCCTTATCATTATCAATAGTAAACAAATAGAGGCTATGCTTCTCAGCAATTACTCTAGCCCAGATTTTACTGTTGTACAGGTTAGAGTTGATAGGGATCCCTATATCTTTGACCCTGCCTACTTTGATGCAAACAGAGAGGTTACTGATTACACTGATAAGATAAAGAGAGTAATTGATTCTCATGGAATAGTGATTGGAGCGGATACAAACTGCCATTCAATATTGTCGCACGATAGCATGACGAATAATCGTGGCAGGACTCTTGAGAATTATATTGTGCAAAGTGATTTAAATATATGTAATAATAACCTAGGTGTTCCGACTTTTCTGGGATCTCGCAGATTTAGTAACATAGATTTAACCCTTTCAAATTACCGTATAATTAACAAAATTATAAATTGGAGGATTATCAATGAAGAAAATTTTTCGGACCTCAATATCATTAAATTTAATTTGAAATTGAATAGTCTTATAACTCCTCATAATAAAGCAATATTTTATGCCACCAAAAATGCTGACTGGCAAAAATTATTTAATAATCTAAAAATTTAAATCTCCAAGGGATTTGACATTAGTATTGAATTAAATAATCATGATGAACAATTATTGTTTAAAATATATAAAACAGACCTTAAATTCTTCATTAATACATTTTTTAAGTGTATAAAAAAATCATGTAATAAATCTCTTAAAATTATCCAAAACTCCTTTTTGGGTCCAAATTCTGTTTCGAAGCATAACTCTTGTTGGAATAAAAATTTATCTGATCTGCGAAAATCAACTAACAGAGCTCGCAGAAACTATCAAAAAACTAAATCTGACGAAACTCCCAGAAATACTCGATGTTTGGAGTATAATACAATTAAACGAGAATACTTAAAATCCTTAAGGGCTAAAAAACTGGCTTCCTGGAAAGAGAATTGTAATGATATTCCTTACCGAAATTCATGGAAATGGCCTTACAAATACACCGCAGGAAAGATGTATCAACTATTTGTATTACATACATAAAACACCTGAGGGAGATCATACGAAACCCCTAGAAGATACATATAACTTCCTCCTGAAAAATTTAATTAAACAGGATAATCCTACCACTGATGAAGTATGTCATACATTATCGAGACAGTCTTGTGACAGTTTGCCTAAAACTCGTGATGATCCCCCACTGACTCATTTAGAGTTATCGGATATAATCAATAACCTCAAGATCAAGAGCTTTGTTGTCTTTGAGGATATCATCAATAATCTCAGACAACAAAGCTCCAGGCATAGTCCTAATAGAGTCTAGGATATACAAAAAGTTATACAAATTCTTTCCTTTAACCATGTACAAATTGTATTCAAAATGTTTCGAAGAAGGAAGTTTTCCTGATATTTGGAAGATGTCCAAATTAATAATATTGAACAAACCAGGCAAAAGTCCACAAGATGTAAAGTCATTAAGACCTATATGCCTAATTCCTACTGGTGGGAAGGTTTTAGAAAAAATAATCAATAGCAGTTTATCACATTATCTCCACCACAACAAACTTTTACATCAAAACCATGGTTTTACAAAACAATGTGAAACGTCAAAAGCACTTAACACTTTAACGTCTTAAAAAGCCCTTAAGAAGAAAGAACACATAGCTCTAATATAACTTGATATTCAAGGGACATTCGACAGTGCTTGGTGGCTTTCCATCTTAAATATATTAAAAGAGAAACACTGTCCCAGTAATATCTTTAAATTGATTAAAGACTATCTAAAAAATCGTAAAGTATGTGTCACATCTGGGTCTATTGATATGACGAGGAACCAAACACTCGGCACGGCCCAGGACTCGAGTTGCTCTCCTCTGTTATGGAATCTTATCGTCAATTCACTACTTCAAAAAATATTTCCAAAACACGTAACAGTACTAGCTTTTGTTTATGACATACTTATTATAATTAAATCCAAATTTTACCAACATATATAAACTCTTGTAGAAACTATGACAAAAATAACAGATTCTTGGGCAAAACTCACAAGCTTACTTTCAATACACAAAAATCCCACTACATGATAATATCAAGACAACGACTAACTCCTGAACTTACTGTCACTATACAGGACAAAACTTTACAAAAAGTATATTTTATGAAATATTTAGGGATAACAAAAGACTCAAAACTAAAATGGAACAAACACATTGACACACTACAAAACAAACTTATCAGAATTAGAAACTCTTTATCCATAGCAGCTGGAGCCACTTGGGGCCTGAAGACAGAAGCCCTCGAAATTTTGTACAAGGGTGCCATTTTACCCATTCTGACATATGGAATCGAAATCTGGTATCCTGGGTTAAAGACCCACCAGACTTGAAAGGACCCAGAGGCTGATAGTAATTAAAATTGCTAAAGACTTCCGGACTCTTTCAGACAAAGCCGCCTTTGTCTTAGCTAAAATCATTCCCATTAGCATAATAGCCGACTTTTATGTGAAAAAATTTCGATTGTTGTCTTTGAAACTACCAGGTATGCAAGTTTAAAATGTCGTTTATTTCTTAAAATATATACACAGTAATTTTAAAAAAAGTATAATATATTTTATTCAAAGTACTGGCCCTCGCTTTCTACACATTTTGTCCATCTCTCAGGCAATATATGGATACCATTCCAAAAGAATGCTTCATCTTTATTTGAAATCCATTCATCGAGCCATTTTCGTATGTTTTCGAAATTGTTGAAGTGTTGCTCCGCCAATGAGTGTCCCATCGATGAGAAGAGGTGATAATCAGAAGGCGCCAAGTCAGGTGAATACGGCGGGTGGGGTAGGAGTTCCCAACCAAGCGAAGAAATCGTTTCCTTAGTCAATCTGGCTGAATGTGCAGGAGCGTTATCATGCTGAAGAATGACTTTGGCGTGTCTGTGAGCCCATTCTGGGCTTTTTCGATCAATGCGTGACTCAAATTGATCATTTGTTGTCGGTAGCGCTCGGTATTGACTGTTTCGCCGGGCTTGAGAAGCTCGTAGTCGATTTGGTCGATTTTCTCGTTTTTGATCAGTAACATCAAAATCACCACGTTTGAAACGTTGAAACCAACGTTCACATGTCTTGACGGTTGGAGCAAGATCGCCATAAGTCTCAACAAAAATTCGATGACATTAAGATGTCTTTTTCTTTTGATTAAATAAGAAAATCATGACATGCCGCAAATGCTCTTTATTTGGCTTAAAATTAGACATTTTTAACACCAAAGAAAGGTATGATACGTCCACGTAAACGACTTAAAAACAACTGACTTTTGTAAACAAATGACTAACAAACAAAATAGCGTTTAGAGATAAGCAAATCCTTCAATAGGCTAAGAGCGCATTCTATTGGAATTAAAACGACATTTTAAACTTGCTTACCTGGTAGACACAACTAACTGTAAAGCAGATGACGTAGAACAGATCTCGCACCATTCGACTTGGTTACACCCGGCCCTTTACCCACAAATCTTCCTAAATTCGACTGAAGTAATAGATTTATAAATATACACTGACAGAAGTAAGGATGGCGAATTCGTCGGTTGGGCCAGTCTCATTTTGAAAAATTAATACTAAAGAATACATTAAAATTTAAATTAGGAGCAGAATGTACAACCAGGCCAAACTATTCGCCATTCTCAAATCACTAGAATATATACATACGTTTGGACTAACCGACAAAACAATAAATATACTAACTGACAGCAAGTCTACTTTAGACATGATCAACAACAGAAATTGCCAATTTCCTATTATTAAAACGATGAAAAAAATGTTACAAATCTTACAGACAATATGGAACAATCGAATTAGTTTTACATGAATAAAAGGTCATTCAGGAATACCTGAGAATGAATTAGCTGACAAGACGGCTAAATCTGCTTCCAAAGATCCTTCCTTGACTGTATGTTACAAACTTATTTCAAAACAACATCTGTCTGTCCCTGTCTGTCGGGATGGGGCCTGTGACAAGATCAACTTAAGGTTGATTTTTTTAAAAATAAAATATGGAGGGCGCTGATAACCTCTGCAGTTGAGCGCCATAAATCCCCAATAAACAAACAAACAACATCTAAAATATATATGTAAAACTCCGGTTTTATCAACACAACACATGTGATCGCTTCGTCACCAAGGAATTGTTTTCTACTTTGAATACAAGTGTTCTCTACCGCGACACAACTTTGAATTGTTCTCAGTATTTATTTTCTTCTATCGTTTCCTACTTTTCAACAGAAGAGACTACTTCGCTGAAAGAAGGCTTATTTGTTTCGATTCGTTTTCAGGTATTCAACTAAAATTCACACCTAGTGGACTTTATTTTTAATTATAGCGTGTTGACTAATTAATAAACGTTTTCAGAACGCATCACAGTAGTCTTCTTTGGCTTTCAAGCTTATAAATCGAAACAAAATCGCTACAATGGACGCTCCCGAACCTATAAAGGTTAGAGTTTGTATTAAGGTAGAGCAGAATCCTAATGATTCAAAAACGTCCCTTCACTGTCTTAAGTGGATCCAGCCACAAGAGGATGATACAATAATATTCGAATTTCCGCCGCAATATCAACTACTAAATGCAAACCTCAAGGATCTACTTCAAATACCCACAGTAAGGAATGTCCTAAAATCGTTGAGCAAACGTGGCTCGTATCGGATAGTTTCAATGACTCTACCGGCTGAAACTGTTCCCTTATACTTTGATGGTGAGGGAAACGTCGTTTTTGAAGAATATTTTCTACAAGAAAAGGACTACCGGACTTGGAGATCGGATATGTCCCCTCCTCCTCAAACATCATTGGACGCTCCTAGTGCAGCGGTATTAGATATTCTACACAAGCTGACCACTAGAGCCGAGGAACCCCAACTGGTAATGAACTCAAAACGTCTGAATCTTACGAAAGTCAAATCGGACTTTGTTTTAGACAATTTTGATGGTAGGAATTCTGAGGTTGGACGTTGGTTAGATACCTTCGTTCGGGAATGCGAGCGATGCCAGGTTAATGATTCGAAAAATAAGATTCTTATTTTACGTTTATTTATGGAGGGGATTGCCAAAAATTGGTACTCCTCAACGTTGATTGAATTAGGATTGGAAAAAGACTTCACGGATTGGGAATTGAAGATGAGAATGGAATTTAAAGAACAAGGATGGAAAAAAATCAGAGAAGCATATAACTATAGGTACATAGGAGGTCATTATGATGATTATGTACTGCGAAAACAGAGTCTTCTACTGGAACAAGAGCACGCAATTGACAAAATTATTCAACTGAACCTTATTGTTATGGGATTACTAGTCAATGTACAGGAAAAACTCGACCGTTCTAAAATTGATTCAATTGCAGAATTACTTGGAGAGCTGAGAAAAATAGAGTTTTCGTTGCTATCAAAACAGAAAAAATCTGTCAATATTGTTACACAAAATATAAAACCAATTGTAACAACTGAGAACAAAAAGCCCTGCTCCATTTGTAACAATCTAGGCTATCAAGGGAGGTTTCATCCAGAGGCAGTGTGTCGAAATAGGTTAGCTAGTGAAAAAGGTATAAAAACTGTGAATAACGCTGAAGTTCAAGAAACCCTTAATGAATCCATCACTGATCAAAAAAACTAGGTTTGTTGCCACTAATTACTCTCGGGGTCATAATAAACAGGAATAAAAAATGCACGGGAATCTTCGACCCTGGCGTGAATATCAGTTTTATCACTCTAAAATGTGTGAAAAACTTGAAGTTACGAATCCAGGATAATAATATGACCTTCCGAACGATTGGTGGCAGGCATGGTTTTGCTGGTTGTGTGAATGTAAAATTGAGAGTCATGAATTTAGAGAAAGAAGTCAAGATGTTTATAGTAAATAATGAAAACTTTAAATATGATGTATTGTTGGGCTTGGACTTAATTGTGAGTTTTTACTTAAACTTGAATTGTAAATTGCATCTATATCAGACCCTTCCCGAAGAACAAAAAAAAGACAATGACGAAAACTTTATTCAGAAGTTGGATGGCCTTCGAGATGTCTACGTGAATTACAATGAGGGCATAGATGTCAATAATTTTGAAGCAAAGGTAGATCACCTTGATTCTACCAAAAAGTGGGAAATTGAAAACTTGATTCGCAAGTTCAATTGTATCTTTGCAAAAGATAAATTTGATGTGGGGTGAGTAAATGATCACGAGGCCCACATACAACTGTTTGAACATAAGTTTGTTTCAAGAAAGCCATACCGTTGCAGCATTCCAGACCAACAGGAAATCGAAAGTCATATATCTCAGTTACTGAAAGCAGATTTAATAGAAGAATCTACTTCACCTTTTGCTTCTCCAGTAACGCTGGTATACAAACGAGAAGAAAACAAAAATAATAGATTATGTATAGATTTCCGTGAGTTGAACCATTTAGTAGTGCCTGAACCACAACCTTTTCCACTGATTGAAGAACTGATTACAAAAACAAGAGGTTGTCGGTGGTTCACAGCATTGGACATAAATTCAGCCTTCTGGTCAATACCTATTCGAATAAAAGATCGCTATAAAACTGCATTCGTGACTCAAGACGGGCACTGGCAATGGAAATGCCTCCCGTTTGGATTAAAAACCTCCCCTCAAATTTTTCAACGAGTTTTAAACTCTATTTTAAGACGAAATAACTTGAAAGACTTTTCTGTTTGTTATATGGACGACATTTTAATTTTTTCTAAAACATTCACAGATCATATACAACACTTACATAAACTATTGGAGGCAATTTGCAGAGAAGGCTTTCGGTTAAAAATCACAAAATGTAATTTCGCTAAAAATGAAGTTAAATATCTAGGACACATTCTCTCAGAAAATACAGTCCGTCCACTTGGGGGAGATAACTTGATGGCCATAAAAAAATTTCCTATTCCTAAGACAAAGAAAAATGTTCGCCAGTTTCTAGGAAAAGTAAACTTCTACCACAAATATATACCGAATAGTTCTATACTGTTAGAGCCACTTCTCAATCTTTTGAGGAAAAATACGGACCTTAAATGGACAGATCAATGCCAGAGGAGCTTTGAAGAAGTAAAAAAACATCTCTGTTCCCAACCAATTTTGGCAATTTTTGATCCAAAACTCAAGATAATCATTGAAACTGATGCAAGTGGAGCAGTATTTAAGCAGCTTCAAGAAGACGGCACAATGAAGCCCGTAGCTTATTTTTCAAAAAAACTGAATGATTATCAGAGAAAAAAGAAAGCTATTTACTTAGAATGCTTAGCAATGAAAGAAGCAATAAAATTCTATTGGTTAGTCGGTCAGACCTTCCAAATCATCACCGACCACAAACCGCTTGAAAATCTGAAGATCAATACAAGATCTGATGAAGAGTTGGGTGATATGCTGCTATTCCTTTCACAATTTAATTTTCGGGTCACTTATCGCCCAGGAAAGAGAAATATGGAAGCAGATTCATTATCTAGAAACCCAGTTCTCGAAGAATCAGATAATTCGGAGGAATTAATAAAAACAGTGAATTTCTTGAGCATATCAGATATCACTCGTGACCAAACAACATGCGGCTGAAATTGAGAAATTCAGAGAGATAAAAAGAGAAGGTGGAATTTTTTACAAAATAAGTGATATGAATAAAAGAATAGTAATATCTCAGGAACTTGCGGATGTGTTAATTGCAAAAATACATAAAGAATATGGACACATAGGGTCAAGTCATGTAATAAATAAGTTTCGTAAATTCTATTACACTCAAAATTTAGATTCAAGAGTGAAAATTTACTGCCAAAATTGCGAAATTTGTATAAAAAATAAGAGCCGAACACCCTGTACTTATGGGTTCTTATCAAAACTTGGACCAGCAAGAGCACCTTTTGAAATTGTTTCCCTCGACACGATAGGGGGGTTTGCAGGAAACCGTTCATCAAAACGGTACCTTCATTTGTTAGTAGATCATTTTACAAGATACGCGTTTATCTCTACTTCCAAAAACCAAACAGCAAATGATTTTGTGAAATTACTCAAGAAGGTACAGGACAAGCATGCGATTCAGACACTCCTCACGGACCAATACTCAGGCACTAATTCTGCAGAATTTAAAAATTTTCTGAAAAAAGAGAAGATCAACCTTATATTCACTTCTGTTAATAACCCTGCATCGAATGGATTGAACGAAAGATTAAATCAGACACTAGTAAACAGAATCCGCTGCAAAATAAATGAAACTCAGAGAAGAGCATGGTCGAAGGTAGCGGATGAATGTGTTCAGGAATACAATTCCACCGATCATTCTGTGACTTCCTTTAGCCCAGAATATTTATTGTTTGGAAAAACCAGCCCTATAACTCCAACATCTCTTGAACCAAAAACAAATCTTTTACAAGATCGGGAAATAGCTTATGAAAACACAGTTAAAAATCATACTTATAACAAACAATTGATCGACAAAAAAAGAAAACATCACGATTTCAAAGAAGGGGATTTTGTTTATGTGGACCATGCTTCAAAGATGAATAGGAACAAATTGGAGGAAATAAGAATTGGACCTTTGAAGATAATTAAGAAAATATCAAACTCCATCTTTGAGCTGGATACAGGACACAGGAAGAAGGAGTCAAACATGTTTCACATCTCCAAATTGGTGCCTCTCCCCAAGGGTGGGGGGATGTAAAACTCCGGTTTTATCAACACCACACATGTGATCGCTTCGTCACCAAGGAATTGTTTTCTACTTTGAATACAAGTGTTCTTTACCGCGACACAACTTTGAATTGTTCTCAGTATTTATTTTCTTCTATCGTTTCCTACTTTTCAACAGAAGAGACTACTTCGCTGAAAGAAGGCTTATTTGTTTAGATTCGTTTTCAGGTATTCAACTAAAATTCACACCTAGTGAACTTTATTTATAATTATAGCGTGTTGACTAATTAATAAACGTTTTCAGAACGCATCGCAGTAGTCTTCTTTGGCTTTCAAGCTTATATATACTACACAAAGAAGCATTAACACAATGGCAGACAAGATGGGACAAAACACATAAGTCAAGACACTTATATACATTTATACCAGACATACAGACGTATTACAACAAACGGAACAGACTTCTATCTGACACGAGCCATTACAGGACACGGTACAGTCAACAGTTACTTCTACAGATTCAAAATTGAAGACTCTCCATCCTGTTCATGGGACTTTACCCACAAACAGACTTACCAACATTTAATATACGACTGTACACTACTTACTGACTTCAGAATGACATTACAAAACAAATCATTACAGACATATGGAAAATGGCCTGTAAAAAACAATTTATTGATGGACAAACTACTCCCTGAATTTAAAAAAATTTCTCAAGATCTCTCTTGAAAAAATAAAAATAATAAATGAGAGTTACTCATAATATGTATGTGTGTGTGTGTGTGTGTGTGTGTGTGTGTGTGTGTGTGTGTGTGTGTGTNGTGTGTGTGTGTGTGTGTGTGTGTGTGTGTGTGTGTGTGTGTGTGTGTGTGTATATATATATTACATATTTAAATAAAAATATTAATTGTGGTATGTAATCTCCCATGTTAAATTTTCTACAAGAAATGGGAAGGGAGTCAGAATAAAATCTTACAACCTCAGTAGTAGTCTTACTACCTCCTACATTCCGAGCAGGTTAGTTTACCTGGTTCGATTCCTGGCTGAGGTAGTAAGATTTTTTTTTGGCTCCCTTCACATTTCTTAAAGTTTATTTATTACATTCTGCTTATAAACATCTTATAATTTGATGGCTCAATATAATATACATATAAACAATAAAAAACAACAAAAATTAGTAAATAAATTCAATTAAATGTCACATCGCAGGGAGAGTTAGGGACCCATTGACCCCACTCCCAATAAATTTAGGCATCAAGCCCCAAGAGGCCGCGAGGCCATCTTTGTTTTAGTTGTCGGGAGAGGTTAAAAGGATTGGAATCTGACGACAGGGATATGGCATATGGATTAGGGTTAAATGGAAGCTTCCTGTGGAAAAGTGTGAAGCAGGTGGAGATAAGGTCTTGGACAAAAGGAATATTGAAGTCATGATGAAGGAAGGGTAGAGATGTCAGTTGGTACTTCTTGGAGAAAAATTGAATATTGGCAGCAGAGTGACATCACACAGTATGGGAAGAAAAGATGGCTTGAAATAGTATCTTAAGAGCTTTAATAAATATTTACTAATGACACTAAAGAATTTTCAAGTATAAAAAGTTCCTATATAACAGACTTGTATTTTTTAATTATTCAACTAATTATAGAATTTTTTATCTTAATTTTTCAAGTATTAGATTGTTCAAATGCTGCTCATTCCATTTAGAATCTAAACCAACCTCAAAATTCCAAATTCTTATGAATATAAAATTTCTATAGTAATTTTAATTGTCAGTTTAGTAAAATAAAATATAGAAGGATAAATATATAGCAGACTCATAAAACACTTAATAAACTAATTACATAATGATTTATGATATGATAGAATTTTTAAATATACATAGAATGATTATAAAAAGAGAAGGATAAAACTGTGTACTGCTTGATTTAGAAGAGTGAAACTTAGTACTACTAAATTCCTAAAGCCAAAAATATATATTGAAAACATTATAGAATAAATCTATAAAATCTATTAATTTTGTGCTAAGTTTCATCCAATTAAACTATTAAAAGACCTTATCTATCATACAATGTTTACTGGTCCAAACCAAAAATTGAAGACACCAAAAAGTTTTACTGCAAAATTTCAGAAAAGATTACACTATCACAGAGATGTATTTTCTAGGGTTCAAAAATCCAATCCAATTGTAAGATAACTATTCGATCATGGTCACTGGGGGCAGATAGCACCAATAAGTATCAGAAATAAAAGAGCAAGAATTTACTTTAATTTTTTCTAATGGCTTTTTTTGCACCATACTTATACAACAAAAATATTCCTTTGAGAAGAATATTAGCAAAATCATACCAAGAAGAGATGAAGTCTTGAAACTCTGGTGAGAAAGTGTTAGGTAGTCTCGGTGGATCATCCTTCACGACTTGCTTCAGCTGCTCAAAGGGAGTACTCCAGCGAGCATAAGGGAACACCCCAGTAGCAAGCTCCACCAAAGAAATTCCCAGAGACCAGACATCTGAACGGATATCATACTGAGTAGGGTTACCATTAGGATCTATCCTTTCAGGCTGAAAAATATATTAATTATTTTATACTCCCATATTTATACATTTTTTTAAAAATCTTTATTTATTAGTATTGTAATTTGATGGCATTGAGATGTATACAATAAAAAATAATAAATAAATATGACCATGCATTGAGAAAGGACCTATTGAACCCACTCCTAATAAGTTTAGGCTTTAAGGGCCGGGCAGTCGCGAGACCATCTCACTTAAGTTGCCTGGGAGAATCCAGTAAGGATTGGATACTGACGATATGGATTGGGCATATAGATTAGGATGAAATTGGAATTTACTATAGATGTCGTGATGAAGGATAGAATAGGATACATAATACGGCAATTATTCTGAGAATTTCGTACTGAAAGGGTTGTACTCACTGGATATTGAAAGGCATAGCAGCAACCTAGAGTTCTGCACCGTAGGTCCAGATTGGTGGTATTATAGACTTAAAGAGAGTCAGTTTGTTTTCTATTGTAAGATGTAAGCTGCTGCCTATAAGTCTGTATAAGAGTCCAGTATACTTCAATAAATAAGAGTACATCTATACATTTCTCTTCTAGTACCAGTTTGAGTTTGTATGTGTTTGATTGATGTTAGCATTCCAGAGGAGGACAGAAAAGGATTTAGAAGAGGAAGACTTACTGGTAGATGAGAAAGTCATATTAGAGACTTTCCCAAAAGGCTAATGTGCGGAATGGTTCTTCTGGCAAGGGAGCAGACAGCAGGTGTACTGCGAGACTTCTGACAGTCTTTTGTAAGGTGTGTCCCTCCTCATTTGACACATTGGACACCATACTGTAACTTTTAGTGTGACCATATTCCTGACATTTGTGACATTGAATGATGTCTCTTTCCATTGGTATTTTGCAATGGCAAAGAGAGGTTACTTCTATATAAAAAAAAAATTTACATTGTTTGTGGACTCGAAATTCACAAATAAAAAGGGCCCTGCTGTCTTTATTGGTTACCAGGCCTGTTTGTAAAAATATTAATGGCAATTCTGACCTGGAAGCCAAGGTGGGTGAGTTCTTTGATATCGTCAGGAGGGGTTGAGAGGTGGAGATGATGAATGACAACCCTGACAGCATACTCTTCCTTGAGTTGGTATACGTGATGCTGGGTATTTGTCTCTTTTAGATAGCTGACTATACCTCTGTAGGTGTCAGGACTATCTGGCATTGTTTTTGTATCATGCTGACGGTTCACACAAGTAAATTGTCCTTGGCCCACTCGCTTATCGAGTTGATTGAACATCAGGCAGAAGTTTTGCACGTTTCTGGGAGGTGGTCGTGGTGTATGTTGGATGGGGGTTTTCATCTCCTCTCCAGTAATGTTTTGAAGAGGCTGAAATGGGTTAACTGTTGTGAACAGGCATGGGGTTCTCATTCCCATCTGTCACTTCGTTGGTGGGGGGCTAGATGTTTACTCCTTGAGAGATTCTGGGATGTGGTTGTATTATTTCGTTTCTCAAATGGAGTACTACAGGCAGAATGCCGACTCTTATTTTATAAAAAGAATTTAGATTATGATATACACTTTTGACAAGTTTTTAAAATAAACAAATTTAATAAAAGTATAATTTCATTATAATGTATTTAAGTAAAATCTAACGAAACAATAATAGTATTTGGCTGGACAACCTTTTAATAGTAAAGAATATTATTAAATTTAATTATTTTGAGTATATGAAAAGTCCTATAATACCAGGTATGCAAGTTTAAAATGTCGTTTTAATTCCAATAGAATGCGCTCTTAGCCTATTGAAGGATTTGCTTATCTCTAAACGCTATTTTGTTTGTTAGTCATTTGTTTACAAAAGTCAGTTGTTTTTAAGTCGTTTACGTGGACGTATCATACCTTTCTTTGGTGTTAAAAATGTCTAATTTTAAGCCAAATAAAGAGCATTTGCGGCATGTCATGATTTTCTTATTTAATCAAAAGAAAAAGGCATCTGAATGTCATCGAATTTTTGTTGAGACTTATGGCGATCTTGCTCCAACCGTCAAGACATGTGAACGTTGGTTTCAACGTTTCAAACGTGGTGATTTTGATGTTACTGATCAAAAACGAGAAAATCGACCAAATCGACTACGAGCTTCTCAAGCCCGGCGAAACAGTCAATACCGAGCGCTACCGACAACAAATGATCAATTTGAGTCACGCATTGATCGAAAAACGCCCAGAATGGGCTCACAGGCACGCCAAAGTCATTCTTCAGCATGATAACGCTCCTGCACATTCAGCCAGATTGACTAAGGAAACGATTTCTTCGCTTGGTTGGGAACTCCTACCCCACCCGCCGTATTCACCTGACCTGGCGCCTTCTGATTATCACCTCTTCTCATCGATGGGACACTCATTGGCGGAGCAACACTTCAACAATTTCGAAAACGTACGAAAATGGCTCGATGAATGGATTTCAAATAAAGATGAAGCATTCTTTTGGAATGGTATCCATATATTGCCCGAGAGATGGACAAAATGTGTAGAAAGCGAGGGCCAGTACTTTGAATAAAATATATTATACTTTTTTTTTAAATTACTGTGTATATATTTTAAGAAATAAACGACATTTTAAACTTGCATACCTGGTACCTAATTTTTCAGAAGTCATATCATGTTAATATTTCCTCGAGGTAAATTTTTAAATAAATAAAAAAAGTGATGAAATATAGTATGTGTAATAATGTAGTTTTCTTACATTCATACTTTACAGAATTATTAGGAAAAACTTACTAGGCGATATTTAGTATTTTATTAATTATCTAGAAACTTTGAGCCCAATTACAGTCAGTTTCCCTTCTCACAGAGTCAGTGAGCCAGTCTTTATGAGCATACCCTTTTCACACTGAGTTTTTTTCAACTAGCAAGATCAAATTAGTAATTTCCTATTAGTTATGTCCACCTTTAATGAAACATTAAAATTAATTTAGTTTACTCTACTCATGTAAACTTAACAGTACATAGTATATAAAAAGTAGTTTGTGAAACACTCCTACACAGTTCTACTTTTTTTTAAAGCCCCTTCTATTAAGCAGGCAGTTCAGTAGTAATAGATTTAAAAACAATAATAGTAATTTTATTTGTCAACAAATAATATAATTACCGCCATGTATGGTTTACAACCAGCTTCAGTTGTTTTTGCAATGGAGTCAACAAGATAACCTGATATACCAAAGTCACACATTTTCACCTCACCTTTCCGGTTTACAAGTATATTAGAAGGTTTTACATCTCGATGGATAACTCGTAGCTTACTATAAAGGTAATGGAGAGCACTCACAACCTGTAATAAAATTTTAGCTCTTAAATCATGGTTTTTAGGAGGTTTATAAATTTTTAATACACATATATTTCAAAAGAACTCATCTACATGAAATGGCAACCTGGTATTAAAAAAAAATTCTGTGGCCTTATTACTGTCATATTAAATTTAATTGCTAATATTTTTCACTCACTCAATTACACCCACACATATGTGACTATGCACCAGGAAGATTATATATCATTTCGAGCACATAGAGCCTTGAACACAGCCAATTATAGTCAGAATTATGGCCAGCATGAATTTGGGGTTCCACCAGAAATCAATTGAGGAATGTCCAGCAAGCTTTTTTCTTCACTCTTCTTCAGGCTATCATTTATATGTTATGTCCCTTATTTTTTCAAATTATAATTAACATTAATAGTTAATGGTAATTGTAAACAAGTGGTTGGCACACAATAATAATGAGTATACTAAAATGAGTGATACTCACAGCAAGGGTTATGCAGGCAAGGATTGGTTCAGGTATACTGAGATTGTGCGATTTAGCCTTGAGGTAGAACTTATCCAAGGAGGTGTCCATAACCTCCATACAGATCCAGACATCCCCTTCACGGAAGAGGGCACCATAAAATTGCACTGTGTGTTTACAGTCTGATGACCTCATGATTATATCAAGGTCTGTAAGGGCTCGCTTCTGTTCAATTGTGTTGACTGTCATAGTTATTCTCTACAAACAGAAATTGATAAATTGAAATAGTAAAATTAAAAATTTAGCATGCTTATTAATTTAAAAAAAACTTATTCACATTATTAAAAAAAAAACAAAACAAAAAAAAAACAAGTAAATTTAAATTTCAAAGTTTTGCCTATGAGGAAAAAAGTAAATAAGTATTAATTATCAGCATTAGTTACTAATTCCATAAGAATCATAAGAGTAATCCTATGGACGAGCCGTGTTTAGAGTTAGTCTACACTGTCACGGGCTCAGAATAGTTAGCTTTTTCACAGCCTTACTCCATATAGTGTTCATTACATTAATCAATAACTAACAATCAATAGTAATAACAAAGTATAGATAAAAAACATTCCTAAATTTAGTAGTTAAACTACTTAATTACAGATCTAAATGAATAAATCCTTTAAATGAGCCTTTTAAATGAAAATAAACCTTCAAAAATAATACGTTTAAAAGAACTTACAGGCACCTTGGTTAAATCACTAATTTAAAATATATTTTACTTCAAAGATGTAAATGAATTTAAAAATGCTGGCAAAGTTAAAAAGCATGCAACGAAAGTAGCAACTGTATTTAAAGGACCCATTAAAGCAAGTTATCTAATGATAATTACATAAATGATAAGTTGCCTTCATTAGATAATTTTTACAAAAAATTTTACATTTTATTGTTAAGAAATTATTGTAATCTGACACAATATATAAATCACAAACAAAGTCAAAATGATTTGACAAGAAAACAGGAAAGTAGGTATTTAGAAATTAAAGCATACATTTCTTTGTGATATCATGAAAAGTTTTTAAGGTAAATTAGTTGAAATTTCTACATACAAAGTTGATGACAGTCACCAACTGGTCTCTATACTCTCCCTCGCTGATAATTTACTGAACAATGCTCTACTTCCTAAACATGACCCTCAATTATACTTCATAATATGAAACTATACAGAAGGTGTTCAGAGCTTCTGTTGTGTCCTAGTCTACCTGCCAACAGAAAATCAAGAAGGGTTATTGGGAAGGGAGGAAGGGAAGCCAGTTTTTGTTAATGAACTGATATTTGCTATAAAAAATTGATTGACTCACTAATCACTAAAGAAAATATTTGTGTGATTGGCTGAATCCAACTTTTGATTATTGTCACTTAAGAAATACATAATTTTTCTTGAATCTTACCCAATTATCATCACCTGAGTCTTTTGCTTCATAAGACTTATTTCAATGGGAATTCAAGTAAAAGCAACCAATTTAGGAGGTAGGTTTATTTTTCCTACTTTCTTGAAGAAAAGCTAAAAACATATTATAGGGACACCCTCTGGAAGTCCGAATCGACCAACAACAAACTGCGAAGAATTAAGAACACCACCAAGGAGTGGTCCACATCGAACCGGGAGAACAGAAGAGAAGAAGTCGTACTAACCAGACTAAGAATAGGTCACACCAATCTTACCCACATGAATCTAATCACTAAAGATCAACCGCCAATATGCCCTAAATATAGCTCTCAACATTTCATCGAGGAATGCCCATATTGCACTAATCTATTTACATGCAAAAACCTTCCAAGACAACTGTCGGCATCCCTGGCAAACCATGAATCCAATGTAGGCAAACTTATGTGTATTTTAAGAGAAACAGGCATATATGAAAAAATTTAATTAACCCAACAGTCAGGGTGTAATAATGATGTTAATAATAATAATAATAATAATTATAATAATATAATAATCATTAATAATAATAATGATGTTGATCGCCCTATAATCTGATCCTAATCCTATTATGATAGTGCTTATTTAACTATATTAATTGTGATGACACACTTACCAATCAATGCAGAAACTTTTATGCAAAATTTTCTTATCTGATGAGTATGTGAATGGTTAGTTTTCTTTATACTTTTGGGTCAGACAGGTAGTCAAGGTTTGTTAAGTTTTAGATCTTTCCCAAAACTCTCAAGTATTTTGAGGTTCATGTATTTACATGTCAGATGTAAAGTCTTCTGTTTTGATTGATGACCCCTTGAGCTGTGGAAGGCATTAAGCCGAATGTGTGGTCCTAGGGTCAGAAAGCCACACTTTTAATACAGCCCCACTTAATATAGAATTTATCTGGATTCTGCATAAATTAACTTGACTTGAACATGTAAACAGATCAGATCAGATGGAGGCGACCAACACTTCCTGAACTGATAAACCAGTAATAATTACCCAAACGTGCTAATATAGCTAAGTATTCAACAGGTAAAGGACAAGAATGGTTGAAATACATTTGGCCAGGAGATATTTACCTGATTTATAAATGAATATAAAGAAAATTTGTACATAAAATAAATATAATAAGCTTACATCTAACATCCTATAAAAGGTTAATACAAGCAAATATATGCAAAAACACAGAGTACTGACTAGTTAGGTAATATACACGTACAATAGCCTGGTTTAAATNGTGTTATGAAAATAAAAAATAATTTAAAAAAACAAAATTGGCATGACAGACACAATATTTAGTCTATTATATAATAATTTTTAAATAAAAAAATTATGTTTTTCTAAAATTACAAGTCGGCATTTCACACAAAGTATATTGTGTATAAAATACAAACAAAATTTCATAGGGAGATGTAAGATGCAATCTTACAATCAGTTGGCCTGGGAGGTAGTTGGAGGTGAAGAGCGGGTCCCAAACAATGAAGTCACTATAGTAGAAGCCTTGGCCAATAAATCACAATGGGCAGGTAGAAAGGTGCCTTAAGATTTAGAGATAATATTAGGATAATAAATAAGATTACTCATTTCTGCTTACAAGGTTTCCACAGTTTATTCTTCTTAAAGCTGTACAGAAAACTTCTATAATTCCACTGTAACAATGTTTAGGTAATTTACCTTTTCTTTTTCCGGGTTGGACCGTGTCAAGTTGTTGATAGTTGCCGAGCTTTTGCACATCACATGATGTGCGAAAGCTCGGCAACTATCAACAACTTGACACGGTCCAACCCGGAAAAAGAAAAGGTAAATACATCTGACGACCGTCGAAGCCTACGTGAACATCTGACCAACATGTTTAGGTAAACATTTGTATTCTCCTGTACTCAACTAAATATCAAGATTTATTTTTTTTATTTAGGCCTCAAGGCCCTAAGACTTTATAACTCAGTAAAATCTTGATTAAGTAAGGAGACTATCATTTTAGAAAAACTGAACACCAGTTTTAAATCATTATTGAAGCAATATCATAAACTTACTTAAAGTAATATAAGTGGTGATACTAAAGCATATTTTTCTGTTACACTTAAAAGGAAAAGGAGAGCAAAGTTCAACCACACATTCTAGCCATGGGAGCTGACACACTTATAGTTTTGTTGTGCCAATGTTTTATTTTTTTTTTTTTTCAAAAAATATATTTTTTAGTTTAAGAAAATTCTTTAACAAGCAATTCAGAGAGTGAGACTCCACCTCCGACTAAAACATTTTGCAGCTCGAAGGAGCATATTACTGGGGTACAGAAAATGGTATAAAAATGTCATGAAAATAACAGAGTCTATGATTTGACCCTTCCACCTCTTAAAAATACTTAACAAATTTAACAATACTCACAACTATTAACTAATTAAAGTACTTTTTCAAAAAGTATATTCTAATAAAAGGTAATTTTAAAAATGTAGTAATAAACCATTTCACAATATAGTTGTAAAAACAATTATCATACAACTTTGCAAGGTTTTACTTTCATATTGAGTTGGCACTAGAAATATTTTTAAAACATAATGAATCTAGTAATTACAAAAAAGAGTTGAAGGGAATAAATAGTAAAGAATAAAAATTAAGTTAATTGTGAAGAAAATAAATTCACCTTTACAGCCATAATGGTTCCTGAAGGAATATGACGCATTTTTTCAACAACACCATAAGCACCACGCCCCAAATCACTTATGAGTTCAAGATCATCAGCTTCAACAATAAAAGTCTTATCGCCAATAGTGATGGCAGTTTTTTTGTCAAGATTTCGAGGAGGAGTCCTATGACAACAAAAAATTTTCATAAAATTCACAATCTTAAAAAGACTATTTTAATAGGGCATTAACTCTTACACTTACACTGCAGGGGTCTCTTTTGGGACAGTAACTTTTAGTCCAAGAACCTTCATCTTCTTCCCTGTAGAAAGTAGACAATATAAAGCAAGATATTAAAAAGCAGTTTTTACATTTATTATTACATTTATTTATTAAAAATTATACTAACCTGACATTTTTTTTAAAGCCTCAAAAGAAATACAACACACTTTCAACCAAAATTAGCTATCCTAATTCTTTAAGAAACAAGAGATAAAACATTTATTTTACACATCCAAAAACACAAGATTTAAGTGTCATGTCCAATGAATAGATCAAAAGTAAATTATTCTTTTCGTAAACAATAAACATTCCATAACCAAATCTTATTATAACCAATAGTTGATTGTAGAAGGTTATATTGCCGTATAAGGTTATTGGTAAGGTTTCCAAAGCAAGAGACAGTCTGTTCCATGACTAAGAAAGCTAATGATTTTACAATATTTTTAGCAAATATCTTAATTAACTCTCAGGTCATTAAAAAGCAATTTATTATAGTGCAATAATGACAAATTTATTAAGATCAGCTTCATTATTGACTAAGGAAAGTCTTTAAATTTTACTGTTTAGTGACTTAACTCACGTCTTGTATATTTTATAAAATATTTAACTAAAAATACTAATATCACTCAATGACAAATACAGGAACATTTTTAGTATTTGTGGTGAAATTACTTCCTTAAATATGTCACAAAAATCACTTAGTTCTTAGGTTAGAAAAATATAGTCTCTTTGGTAAAGAACTCTTAGGTTTCAATAAGGTTAACATTAGCAAGGATTATATGTACCTCTTTATTTGTATTTGTAGGCAATAATTCTAACCCATTCCTTAATTTTTCATATATTTCCTTGGAGCCATGTTAGAAAATATTACATTCTTTTAATTTCAGTATAATTTTATTTGGTGAATTATGGTTTCTAGACTTACACTTGTAAGTATTTCCTATACCTTTCTGTAGATTTATTATTGGCATTATTATGTATTTTTATTATTGGTTTGTTTTAATTTACTTTAAAAAGTATACTGATTTGAATTTAAAATGGTCCGCTGAATTTTTTTTTTTTTACCATTATCTTCATAATGATAGATTTCTCATGATAGCTGCATCTTCCATAAATAGGTTTTCTAAAGTTTATTTTGCATAAACTTCCACAGAAGCTTCTTTACTTCTCATGGACATGTGATTATTGTTAAGTGTTGAAAGACTTTTTTTTTTTTGCTCAATTATCTTGACTAATGTGTGGTTACATGCTGCTTGAGGATTAAACCTTTACAATTTCGGTGTCATATAAACTTACCCAATGATTAAATTATATCCCAGGTCTTAATTTATCACTTGTTGACAATGATGTTTTAATTATTTCTTGTACTTTTAATAGGTATTCTTTAAAAAAGCAAAAGGCAGCCTGCAAGCTTTTGTTACTCGAACGACTTTATGTATGATAGTTATCTTTCTCAGGCTTCTCATATGTTCTATTATATTCTGTGTTACTAGGTGCCTACTTTCTGGCAACATATTTTTCTACTTAAGTCAATACTACCTGTTTTGTGAAGCCAAGCAGGTTTTTATTTATTTATTTTTTTTTTTTTTGTCTCGTGTAGCAAATTTATCAATTATAACTTTTTCAATCACTAGACAGTTTGAGTTTTCTATGCTTATTTTTTCTATGTCTATTGTTAAACAAACTAAAAAATATATCAACTTATTTCACTATAAAATACTTATCATGCTGTATAAAATAAGTTTGTTTTTATAATTAAACTTTTAGCATTTACATGAAAAACTCAAGTGTCATCTGTAGTAATTCCTCCTCATTCTCTGCTTGGTTGCATTAAAAATTCATTGTTTTGAATTAACAAACATTTTACATTAGCAGATTTCTCATGGAGAAATCAAACTATTCTCACTGGTGCCATGACATGACTTTTGAAAAGTTAAAATGAATTTCCTCCGATCTATGATTCATATTTATGTATATAACTTGTCTGTATACTCTATTATTTTTCACTATTTTTAAAATAATGAAACCTAATTTTAGTATTCTAGTTTTTTTTTTTTGGGGGCCCTAATGAAGCCGAAAACACTTGAGTTCATTAATTTATATTTAAAAAAAATTCTGTACCTATGTTATAAAAAATCAAAAGTCTAAATATTTAATTNCCGGGGGGGGTTAAGAAAAGACCAAAATTTAAAATCCTGATTTATCTGTTATTATTAGTGTTATGAAAATAAAAAATAATTTAAAAAAACAAAATTGGCATGACAGACACAATATTTAGTCTATTTTTTCTTAGAATTTTATTGAACCCCAAGTTCTCTTTCTCTATGCAAATGTTTTTATCCCTCAAGTGAGTTACTCTCTAATTCATTTTCGTGAAGACCTTTATCCCTCACTATTTTTAGAAAATTCCTTTCAGCATTCCTTTATTTTTTACTCTCTCTTCAACTGGATATTATATTCAACTACAGAAAAGGTATTATAAGTATAATTTAACTTTTATAGAGTTTTGTCATTGAAACTTTTTCTCAATTCCCCATTTTTTTTTTAAATGTTATTTTATTCTTTCCTGTACTTTCAGTTTATTATTGTTTTTTTTTTCTTTTTCTTTTATGCAGCCCTAGTTACTCTTTAGTTTATTCTCTTAAAGATTCCTGAATTTTTAATAATATAATAAGGCAACTATTTTTTAAAATATATTTTATTTTACAGGCTAATAAGCTTTACAAATTCAAAAAACCCAGTTTAATTGATTCAGAAGGAGCACATTTGCCAGAATCATATAAAAAATTCTACAGAGAATGGAAGGAGTCTCTTCCGAGTCCTGTTCATTATATTCCCCACAAAGTTGAGTGGGAGCGTAATGATGACACAGGTGAAGTGTATGTATTAAATTTAATTTACTGCTTGTAAAACAGTATTTTTTGGTAAATACCTAAATTATATTGTATTAAAAATTTAAATTCCAGTTGAGAATCAACCCTAGGGCCTTTTAAGCTATGAACACCTTAACAACTGGCTAGCCAGACTGGGGATTAGCTGAAATTTTAAATTTTAAGTAGTTTTTATTTTTATGTAGTGGGCATAATATTTAGTTTGAAGTTGTGAAACTCAACATAGATTCCTTTATTCTTAAAATAAGTATTTTGTATATAACTACACAGCTGAACATTGATCTGGTAAAAGATACATTTCACTTGACTTAGGAATTTTAATTTCAGGTATTCATTTACTGAGGTATTTGCTTAGTTACTCAGTTCCTGCATGAATGACTTTTTAAAATTAAAAGTTATTTGAAATATGCTTTGAAACCAATAAAATTTTGAAAACAGAATTTTTAAAAATGAGGTTTATTTATTTGCTGACTTACTGAATTTAAACTCTTCTAAGACAACAAAGTAGTAAAATTACTGAGAAAAATTTGGTCTTCAGAATTTATTTGTTTAGGCCTGCCAATGCTCAAGTAAATATACCAAATTTTCTGACCCAATCTTAACCAAATAACTTTCTCTCCACTCATCAAGTAACCTTTTCTGAGAACATCTCTTGGTCTTCTCCCCAGCTTATATTTTGTAGTTTTCAATAGACAGCTTTACTTAGAAAGCTAAAATATTGAAAAATAAAATTTGTATTACTTTTTTGTTTCTATTTTTTAGAAAAAGGTTAGAAAATGTACCTATTCCATTACTTTTTCCTCCTGAGTCTCATGAAGGAATTTGGGGCGGAGAAGGAGTCATTAAAGGATTCCAGAAACGAAATAAATTAAAGCAGCGGGTCCCACACTTTTGGGTGCCACATTTGATTGAAACTATTGTCTACAGTGAAGTACTTGACAAGCATTTATCTGTCACAGCCACGAACAGAACAATTGATCTCATCATCAAACATCATGGTTTTGATAACTATCTGCTCCAGGTTCTATTTTTTCCTACATAATCAGTTATTGTTAATTATAAGTTTTTCTTTTAATTAATAATTTAATTTCATCTTTTTCTTTTATAAATTAAAAAGTTTCAAATATTATTTTAAGTTAGTCACTGATATTTACAAAACATAATATTAGGGTATACCTCAAAATTTAAAAATGAATCAGGCATATTACTTCCAAATGAAGTTATGAAGTTATCAATTCACTTGTACCTTTTTCAAGAAATGAGCTAATTTGGTAATAAACTATTTCATCTTCATAAAAAATGTTTTACCTCTTAAATAAATGATTTTTTTTTTGTTTATTCTGTTTTCACAACTAATAGTTGATAGTTGGATTTTCATTTAATGCTATAAAGAAAAATGGTGTGGATGTTAAACGAAATTCAATTATGTGAGTGGCGTTGACTGCAACCTCAAGTTTGATTTAAAATATCTTTTCAACAACGGTTGAAATACTTTGATTATTGCAATGAACTAAAACACAATTAAGATGTGTCAAAAGTTTGAGTAGTCAAAATCAGGCTGTTCGGAGTAAGAAACTACCCAAAATAGTAAGTTGTAATAGAAAACTGTATTTATCTTAATGACCATTTTAATTTGACTTAAAGCATATAAATAATGATTTCAAATTATTTTTGTTAATGGACTAATTGATGAATAGAAACCCCAGAACTTAATAAAAAAAATATATGTAATATTGAGTTATTATTATTATTTAAAAAAAAAAAAATAGTATTGGGGACAATGATAATAACAGCAATGGCAATTTCCCTTTTTGGCAATCGAATAATGTAGCTTCTGTTCAATTGTGTTGACTGTCATAGTTATTCTCTACAAACAGAAATTGATAAATTGAAATAGTAAAATTAAANCTACCTTAATTGAAAAAGTAAAACCAGGATGATCATGTTCTAATTTTCCATAAAAATATTTAATAAAATATTTTTATCAAAATAGCATTGGAATAATTTTTTTTTCTTTGACGTAGAGGATGGTCACTTTTCTTCGGAATTCTTCTGCTTCCCGTTCTTCCCTGTTGCCCATTTCTCTTCCTCTGGACTTTGTCTACAGTGTTGCGGTCGTAGCCATTCTTCATGAAGGGGGTCTTCAAGTGTCTTCTTTCTTTCAGCAGTTGGGCTAGTTCTGAGAGTATCTCCGCTCTGTTGAGTAGAGTGTTGATGACTCCTTCCTTCTGAGCCGGGTGGTGGTGTGAAGTGGCATGCAGGTATCTGTCTGCTTGGGTGGGTTTCCTGTAGACTGAGTGGCTTAAGAGTTGATCCTTCTTTTTTACGAGGACGTTTAAGAACTGCCCCGCCTCACCTGGGAAGCAGCCCAGCAGGACTTCCTCAAGCACACTGACTCGCAAAAGAAGAAGTTTAGAAAACTCATAGCATTGAAGACGACTCTCAACAACATATATGAAGACTCTCTAAAGAAAACTGTTGTTAACCTCACGAAAGAAGAATTTTCCAGAGAGACACTTTAGGTTCTACAGAAAGGCTTCAACTACGCCATCGCCTCATGCCGGATTCCTACGGAGAAAATTATAACAAACGTCGAAGCTTGTATCATGAACCTTGAACCAGAAGCAGCTCAATCCGTCAAGACACGTCAGTCATGCTCTAAGGAAGACTAAGCCACCCAAGCCGAACCTCAGCAAGGAAGAATACAAGGCACTAAACGACCTGAAGAACCGTGAAGACTTGTTCATCACCCCGGCCGATAAGGGCAACATGAAAAAAAAAGACTACCTGGAAAAGATGCAGGCACTCCTCGATGACACCTACAAGAAGCTTGAGAAAGATCCTACAAAGACCATCAACCAGCAGGTCATGTCCATAATCAACTCAAGCAACGATGAACAGATGAAGAGGAAGTCACTCAAAATGTCAGACCCCGTCCCACCAAGACTCTACGGACAGCCGAAGATAGACAAAGAAGGCATACCCATGAGGCCCATCGTCTTGACTATCGGCTCACCTACATGCTGAAGCCTCACGTCGGTAACACCACATTAGGAACTCCAAACACTTTGTCAGCATTCTTCAAGACATCATAATTGAAGCACATGACATCCTTGTCAGCTTAGACATGAAGTCCCTCTTCACCAAGGTCCTCGTTGAAGAAACTCTGAACCTGATGAAAACCTTTTCACGGAAGAAGAATTTAGACTGGCCAAGTTAAGTCTCCAATCAACCTACTTCCTCTACAACGGCAAGTACTAGTCACAGCTTGCAGGAGCAGCCATGGGATCACCACTAAGTCCACTCGCAACCAACCTGTACATGGAAGACTTCAAACGGAGAGCCCTCGACTCTGCACCACAAGCGCCAGTCTGCTGGTATCGGTAAGTCAACGATACGTTTGTCATCTGGAGGCACGGCCGAGACTCGCTGGAAGGGTTCCTACATTACTTGAACAATGTGCACGAGAACATCCAATTACCATGGAACTCGAAGAAGAAGGAAGAGTACCGTTCCTGGACGTCCTAGTAAAAAAGAAGGATCAACTCTTGAGCCACTCAGTCAGGAAACCCACCCACATCGACAGATACCTGCATGCCACTTCACACCACCATCCGGCTCAGAAGGAAGGAGTTATCAACACTACTCAACAGAGCGGAGATACTCTCAGAACCAGCCCAACTGCGGAAAGAAAGAAGACACTTGAAGACCTCCTTCATGAAGAATGGCTACGACTGCAACACTGTAGAAAAGGTCCAGTGGAAGAGAATTGGGCAGCGCAACAGGGAAGAATGGGAAGCAGAAGAATTTGGAGGAAAGGTGACCATCCCCTACGTCAAAGAGACAACAGAGAAGATCGCCCGAATACTAAAGAATCACAAGATAAGAACAACGTTCAGCACGGACAGGAAAATAACTGACATCCTTCCGAAACCTAAGGATAAGCTTGGACTTCGGACTCCAGGAATATACAAGATTCCCTGCTCCTGCTGAACTTCTTACATCGGCGAAACCGGAAAGACGATCGACACACGCCTCAATGAACACATCTCAGATATCAAACACGGACGCACGGAGAGGTCAGCTCTACCAGAACACTTCGCCAACACCTGCCACCACATCAAATTCGAAGATGCTTCAGTACTAGCCCGGGAAAGCAACTACTATTGACGGACCTTCAGAGAAGCCATAGAAATAATGAAGAATCCGAAGAATATCAACAGGGAAGACAGATACAGACTCAGCAAGAACTGAAAACCAGCGCTGGTCGACAAGAGGATCCAGCCAATCAGTGACCAGCTACTCCAGAGACCAGCCGGAAGACAGGATCAACCAATGGGAAGGCAGGCTTCGCCCAAGGACCGGACCGTGCCGGGTATAAGTACCCCTGGATTTGAAGACAACTCTCATTCTCTATTCAGCCCTGAAGGAGTCATCTCAGGATGTGCGAAAGCTCGACAACTATCGACTACTTGACACGATCCAACCCAAAAGAAGAAACTGTACATACATCTGACGACCGTGGAAGCCTACGTGAACAAATTATATATCAATTTCAGTTAATGAATTTACCTTTTAGAATTCATGCTTCCCTTAGAATTTATATTTTGGATATAATATCTACACGTATTCGACAAGAAATAAATGATAAAAGCATTAAAATTGATAAAATTAATAAATTATTTTAAAAGTCGAAATGTATATTAAATATAAAAATTTAATAACAACTTATTACAAATAGATATTGCATGTAACCAATGTTTTAATCAAAAAGAAATAGTATTTTGGAGCATTATCTTGCAAATTAACTGAATGGTTGGATTTATATATAAAGAAATAGAGTTCTTGTTTTTCCTTATTTTTTTCAAGCTAGTTTGAGAAACTTATTTAATTTATACTTCTCAGATTATTTAGCTGAATAATTCTTTATTATTATTAGATTAATTATTAACAATTCTTTATTATTACTCTAAGGAAATAAGATGAATTACTTCTGTAATCAGTTACCAGTTGCATCTAACAATCATGGTCAATGCAAATGCCTTAAGAATTGTATGATTCTGAGAATATGAAGCATTGTTCTTCCACTGCAATAGAAAAAAAAATCTATAATGGTTTCCCTATTTAAGTGATTAGCCTACTGGAAAAATTCAAAAGTATATCTCTACAGAAAATTGTAAGCCTTTTAACCTTAAAGGAGGTTGATTGTATGCCCTAACTGAATGGTTCTTTGTTGATTGAAAATGACAAATACTTGAGAATTCTGCAATACTTTTCTAGGTGTAGCCATGTGAAACACAAAAGCACCACCAAACCAAAAGATGTTTATCTTGGGTAGATTCTACCATTTCCAAACATTTTGCTCAAACTGATTGCTTGAGTGACCCATTAATTTAAATCCTGTGTTTTCTTTTATTTATTTATACAACATATCTATTGTGAAAATTGAACCAATTTTATAATAATGATTTTTCATTAGAGTAATAATTATATACTTGGGTACATAATATGTAATTATATATAATTTTACTTATTAACTCATTACTAATATTTCATTGCTAATAATTTATTGTGAGTTTATTTGAAGATGTTCAATCTCTAGTAAAATGCTTTATGGCATATGATGTGCGTATGTTATAGTACTGATATTTTTTGATGATAATAAATGTAAATATTGTCATTAAATATTTATTTAATTAGGCAATTCATTTATGTGTATGCTTTCAACATTTATTACTCAAAATGTTGTCATTATGTTCTTTTTTTATTGTTATTTATATTTATGGTGTTGCACAATATGTACTGAATACTTAATATACAATTGAAAGCTACAATAAAAAACATTTAGTTTGCTAGTCATTTGGAATTCTAAAGTATGTGATAAAAAGTTAAAAATAATTATTTAATAAGTTTTAAGAAGTATTTCTGAATGGGAATGTGATAAGAAGTTAAGAAAAAGAACAGCAGTAAATGTCTTCAGACTGGTTAAAAGAGGCAGAATTGCCCTTGTCATGAAATTGCTTCACAGTTTCAAAGCAACCTTTTAGAATACCTGTTAATAATACCACTGAATTATTTGCTGCTCTGAAATATCTCTTTGTCAGGACCTTATATCAAGCTCAAAACTTCTTGTTTTCAATATTCTTTTTAATAAAATTTATAATTTATTTTTTTATTTTCCAGAATAAGGCTTGTGATCTTCAATCAGGACTTGCCTTAAAGCTTAAAAGACAAGTTCTTTGGGCTTTATATAATAAGGAACTTTATCCTAATGATCCAATCAAAGCCAAAAGTGTTTTTGATAAGTACAAACATTTCTTAAATGAGGTAACACTTACTTATCTTTTTTTAAATAAGTTTATTATTTTTTTTATGCTTATAACAAAGTTGATTAGTTTAGGGTTGTAAAATGCCAGTTATTTTTACTAGGTTCCATTACTAACTAATAATATACTATATATTGTCCCATTAGTAGAGTTATATATTACTCTCTTAATAAAAGCAATGACGCTAGTTTTGAAAATGCCAAACTTCTCAAAAGTATAGAGAACAGATTAGAAGCCCAGACAAAAGTTTTTGAGCAACTAGCACTCAAAAACAAGACATTGAAGTCAAGGGTGACTGAATTGGAGGTGAGTCTGAATCACGCCCAACAGGAGCTACTCTGCAGATCAATCTAAGTTCGAGGGGTACTGGTGCAACCTGGTGAAACTCTCGCTGGTCTGGTGACAAGTATAGGTGCCAGTCTGGGCCGAATGATCGCTCCAGAAGATACTGATATAGTGGAGCGTCATCGCCAGCATCATAGGGAAATTCGCTTGGCAATCTATGAGGGACGAGGTTGTCTGATTGAGAAGAGTGAAGAGGGACCTGACAACCAGGCATATTGGCTGGGAGGAGAATGATGCTCATCTCATTTACCTGAGAGCATGAGCCCACGATCAAGCGCCTCTACTACTTGCCTCGCCAGAAGAAAAAGGAAAGTAAGCTAAAATATGTGTGGTTCTCTGGTGGCCGGGACAAATGTCAACAGGATGACGCTCGGCCTGTGGAGGTTATCAACATGCCGAAAGACCTGGATATGTTAGAATGACCATGGCCTGTCTGGCGACCTGAAGGCGTTTATGGCAGTGGACCGGCGAGCTTATAGCGAATTTCCTATCTCTATATAAACTGTAACCATGTAATATTTTCTATGTTAACTTTATTTAATCTTTCAGCAATGCTGTTTATATTTTTTCTCCTAAGTAAGTTTTGTTTTTTCATCAGTAATTATGTGTTATTTATTTATCCATTATTTTTTTTTTATTATTTTTATGTTTTTATTCTCAAGAAGTTTTATATTAATCGTTCTCTGTTAGTTTTACTTCCGGTCTGGTAACAATCCTATCCTTTTCTCCCTCCAATACCTCTTCAAAGTTATCCATAATGACTAATGTACTAACATCCTGTCACGTCAATGCCCAATCCCTTTCTGCTCACATCAACGAATTTCAAGAATATTTCACTCGAAACTTTTTCCATTTCATTTCCGATTGTGAAAATCTTCCGCCACAACAGTGATGACCGAACAGGTGGTGGGTTTGAGCTTTATGTACACAAGAGTTTAAAAGTTCGAATTCTAGCTACCTCCTCCTTCTCTCCCATCCCTTATGAAGAATTCCTTTTTACTGAAATCTCTCTTGGTCCTAATTCCCTCCTTTATGCTGTGGTTTACCGTCCTAATGCTCCTTTTGATAGATTGCTAGAGAAAACCCTTTATGATATTGTTCCCTTTTATCCTAATATAATTCCAACTTTCGTTCCCTTTCTCCCAACAAGTTGTATCTTGAGAATCTTTTCAACTTCCTTAATCATTTCATTGTTCCCTTTGAACCACCCACCACACATGTACTGTTGACACTTGACTGGACCTATATATCATAAAATAATATATTATCTTTTTCACAGCATCCTATCTCATTTCTTTCTCAGCATGATTTAATCCTCATATCCTAAAATGTGTATAATCCTACCTTTCAACCAAGATCAGTATCCTTCCGTAAGTTTTACAACCTTACCTTTGAGAATCTTGAAGCAGACCTTGATTGCCTCGAGTGGAGCTTAATTTGTTCCTCTTCTTCAATCGATCAAAAGGTCATCAAATTGTTACCATCCTCAATAACCATGCCCTCCTGCCGATATTGCCGCCCCCCTGTGTCCTGGTTAAGCGATAAAGTGCAAGAACTCTGGAGAAGGTGGGAGGAGGAAAGAAAAATCTCAATCCTTGTTCTCCTTGATTTCTCAAAAGCCTTTGATATGATTGATCACTCCCATTTGATTTCTAAACTTAAACACCTTTCCTTCTCCAACAATTCCCTTCTTTGGTTTCATTCATTTCTGTCAGGTCGATCCCAAGTAATTTCTATCCCCGTAGCACCTTTATCTTCCCCTCTTCCTATTACATCTGGGGTCCCGCAGGGCTCTTGCATCACTGCTACCCTGTTCTCTGCCTATATTAATGACCTCAACCTTTCCATTAGAAAAAACCCAAGAAGACCTAAATTTAATATGTTCTTGGACTTTGACAAAAAAGCTTTCTGAAAGTCAAAAATTCTCAGGCTATTGTTTTTGGGTCTAGATACTTGCTTACATCACTCCCTACTATTCCTTCCCTCACAATTAATCAGCGCCCAGTTTTCTTTCATTCCTCAGTCAAAAACATTGGAATTATCCTAGATCAAACCTTTTCATGGAAACCTCATATTTCACAGATTTCCCGTCCTGTTTCTCCACTCTCTACTAATTACAGCACTCAAGTCATCTCCTGCCTCGTAAAACCCGTAGTCTCCTTGTGTCCTCACTCATATTCCCCCATTTTGACTATTGATGCTCTGTTTATGGGGGCCTTACCAGAGAACTAGAGGATAACCTCAAGTTTCTGCTAAACTGTTTCATCAGGTTTGTCTTTGGTTTTCCGAGGAGCGCCCACGTTACATAGCTGTACTCAGAGTCGAGATGGTTTTACCCATCTTACAGTAGGCAATATTTCCTTGTTCTCTCCTCTATCAAGTCATATTTTCCCATTCCTCTCCCCTCCTCTATGATCTTTAAACTTTCAAATCCTCAGTAATTTCCCGCCCCACCCGTTCTCCAATTTTCGACCTTTATCTCCCCCCTTACAAATCACTGTATTTAGTTGCTCCTTCCTCATCCCTCTAAATATTGTCAGTCTTCCTCACTCGCATCCTTTAAATCCCACCTATTACAACATCTCCTCTCTGTACAATTGGGTATCAGGAACTGCTAAACTGTATCTTATTTAATTTTTATTTTTATCATGATTAATTGTTGTTCCATTTTCAATGTTTTTTATTGTGTAGTACTCTTTTTTTTTTTGTGCTTATATTTTTTTATTGTATTTCTTAGTTTTTTATTTTTATTACTTATTTCTTTTATTTCTGTACTTGTAAATATTGTCATAGTTCTGTTCAAAATATTTTATTTTATTAGCCTATTGTTAATTTTTATTGTTGCAACTAGGTCAGACTCAGCTATGCTGTCAGCTGTGACCTTTTTGTTATTCAAGGGGACTTATGTCCCAGAATATAATTTATTTTTCTTTCTTCTTCTCTTGATATATAACTTCTCTACCAATTCTATATTCATTATCCAAGGATATATATACTATTGAATATGTTTGCCAAGTATATTTTATAATATGTTTATAACAAAATGGGCCATATACTCAAGCATAAAAATATAACATTTTTAAGTGCACATTTTTAGAAGTGTACTTTTAGTCAGAGTGACAAACTAAATTAGATTCAATATGAAAAGATATTCTTGTAATATACCTTAATAATTTACAGTATTCAAAAGAAGACATAGATTGGTATGGATGGACTTTAGATGAGGCATTAAGAAGGTGGGATCAATTGTCTTATGAAGAACCTATTCCGTTAAAATTAAAGCTTAGGAAACAACTTCTTGCCGAGCTTACTCAAGCCAAAGAAAGGCCACCCGATTCAAAGAATGATGAAGAAGAAAAACAGTGAGTATAGATCTAATTTTTTTTTTTTTCATTTAATTGTAATACAAAACTAATTAGGCATGAAGCTGAAGATTTTTAAAGACATTGTCTAACTTACTTTAAATAATATAATTGCCGTATCTTACTATATCTAATTTTCTTTAAAAGGGAAACCTTAGAATTGTTCTTATATTTTTTATCTCATATTTTTCTGATAACATCATCCACCTTCAAGGAAATCAAAATTATTCAACAGGTATATGATGTAATTTTTACAAAATTTTGACAAATGTGTTCTATTTCTCTTTAAAAAGCTTAATTTATAAGTTCTTCAAATTATATATATTGCAATGGAATTCATAATGTTCTGCACATGCTTGCATATATAGATGAGTATATACTCATATTGATGATATCTAATACAATAATAATAATATATAAACATTTTCAAATTGAATGGTTATCACAGAGGATGTGGGATGTGGTTTTCAGTCACAGGAGTAAAAACCTGGACTAAAATTCTGACAGTTTAGGAATTTTTCATTATTATTATAATATNTTTATATGTATATATATATATATATATATATATATTTATTTATTTATTTATTTATGTATATAATATCTCTCGGCTGTCCTTATCTCCTACTCCACTCTAAATTCACGTTTCCTCGTATCTCCTGCCAAAATATAGTTCTTCCATATTTCACCTATAATTGAGTATTCTGTTTATAATTAAAAGAATTACCGTACCGGATAACATGTACCACTTCGTAAAACTTTCTACATTTATTGTCCATTTCTTTTTCAAGTGTCTCTATACTATCTACTTTGAGATCAATTGCGTGTGTATACTCACTCAATAAGTAGCGAGTATGTATATCGCACTTATTTTATCCCTTATAATTGTATATCTTCACCCCAGTTCATTAAAATAATAATTTTTTTTTTCTGCAATCTCACTCATAAATTAATTCTAAATTGTCTAAGTGAGATTTTTTTCAGGGAGGTAATTTCACAAGTCAGTAAATGCTGTTCACCTGATTTCCTGTGAGCAGGGGCTATTTCAAAGATATCTTTATTTTTTTTTTATATAAAATGATTTAATGGGTATTTAATCCCACATTAAATTTTATACAAGAAATGCAAGGGAGCCAGAAAAAAAACTTACTACCTCAGCTGGTACTCGCACCCGGGTCTCCTGCTTTCCAGAGGTGGTAAGATTTTTTTTTTCTTGTTCCCTTGCATTTCTTGTATTTATTTCTGAAGTATTTCAATGCTAACTTAGGATTTGCAAATGAATGAGAGAATTTTCAAGTTTAGGTCTTGGCACTTAACGTACTGTAATTGGTTTTCATCACTTATAAGATCCATTAATTAAATATATCTATTCTAAAACTGCTATCCCCTAAAAATCATGTGCTTCCTGTCCTTCTACTATTTCACTTATATGCGGTTCAGTTTCTAGGCTTGGTAAGTAATTTGTTGTTTATGTTTTCTGGTCTAGTTATGTATAGTAAGTCAATGGTGAGGTAGACCTGGGGATTAAAGGTAGGGCTTTGCTCAGTGAGAATTCAGTTGATATAATTGGTTACTTGACAAAGTTTGTGGAATTTGTTTCCTGATTTCATTTGTACTTATCAGACGTGAGTATGGAATTCTGGTGACACGACATCCTCTCTCGCCAGATATTGGCAGATAATTAAAAAATACACATTTCTTTAATTGTATTTTTTGGATCTACCTTGACCCAACAAAAAACATTTACTAATATTCTAAAATAAAGTATTTAATAATTATTTTCTTCTGGAGAGTGCCCTAGGTGTCAAAGAGGTGCAGTCTTTTGTCTGGCTTGCCCCCTTGGTAGGTCAAGTTTGGTGTATTTCACCATTCCATAAATTTCAAGAAATTTTAGTTGGGGTAAATCTATCATTAAAAAAAATTAAAGAAAAGCCATTGAGCTTTAGCTTGATTGTCTTCTTTTGTCTCAGATTTGATAAAACAGAAATATGTCTTCCCACTCTTAGAGGACCATACAAAATATGTATATTGCTATAGATGTGTATATTTAAATGTATCATCTCAGTCAATACAGTACTCATATTTGTAGTGGATAAGGACTTTTTCCTCCAGAAGCTTCATAATATATTGCTTTGAGTTTTAAGCATGCTGAGTGCACTGGATCCCAGTACATAGAATGTAGTTTAGGACTTCCTGTTTCACCTGTTATGTTCCACTTTCGACTGCTTCACACACTTCTGGGACAAGTGGGGTGTGATTTTTATTTTGCTTGTTGCCTTTTGTCTACTCAGATCGAAAGAGACCAGCTCTCTCTAAAATTTGGTATCTATCCTGACTCTGGTCTACACCCCCTATGATTGCTTTACTCGTTCAATGATTTATCTTCTAGAGGTTGGTGAATTCTTTGGTTATTTGCAACCTAATATCTAATTAGTTTAGTTTTAAGCTGACGTACTTTAATTTCTTCTTCAAATTTCAAGACATTATTAGTTACCAGAGATAGCTTCTGCGCTTTTGTCTTTTGATACTTCCCAAGACCATCCCAGGAAACTCAAACCTCAAATTCCATCGGGCATGTAGCATTCCTGAGCATGACCTAACAAACAGGCATTGCATTCAAAATCACTTTGATACTGTGCTAGATATTTACTAGGCCCTCACTCAAGGTTGGCTGCATAAGCTTAAGGTAATCTGCATAAACCACTATTTCACCCAAGAAGCTGCATCCCTGGTATTTAATTTTCTTAGTAGCATCTATCGATCTAATTATTTTGCCATCCTCAAGTTGAAGTTCATCCACTCTGAATAAACGTTCTATTTTTATGGTAGCCACTAGCTCTATGACAGTCTCTTTGGAATTTATGAAAGAGAACTTGCAGTCTTAGATCATATTCTAGTACTTTTTCAATTATACTTTGGGAGAGTGTAGACCTTAATTGGCTATCATGATAAGGCACTTTAAGTTTCATCTTTTCCTCAATAAATAAAAAAAATGGTCCTTAATGGTAAATAAATATGTTGACTTATTTATTTAATAACATATAAAAAAAAATTAATGGTCTCAGCTTGTAAGTAATTATATTTAAATAATATAATTATATAAATATATGTANCCTAAGCATTTCATATCTCATTACTTTTAGTTATGTCAATTTTATGCAATAGCAATGTAAATCATACAGTTTTTTTATTATTATGACATTTTATTTCAACAGGTCTGAATATGGGTTACAATGTAAACAAAAATGTCAGATAATAAAAGATACATTTAAATTTTTTTTTTTTTTTTTTTGTTTCAGGTCATGGTTCAAGAAGATTAATCCTTTTGGAAAGAAGACAGATTAGATTTACATTTTTAAATTATTTTTGTTACTTTGTATTACCTATTCGCTTTAGAGAAGAAACTTCTTGTCTTACTTAAACTTTTTTTAATTTATCAAGCTCATTAAATTGAGTGTAACTTGTTTGAAATTACATTGTGTAAATTATTTCAAAATATTTATTTTTTTTAAACAATAATAAAACATTTAAAGCATTATAACTATAATAATAATAACAACAAAATTACAAACATAAATTACAAAAGCAACAAAAAAAATTTTATTAAGCAAAGATAAAGAAGTAATAATCCTAATCTAAGAATACAATGGTATACTAATGCCTCATAAACGGTAAATAAAAAGTAATTAACAAAATTAGTTTTCCTTAGAACTTAATTTTAAATACTATATCCCATTATATAAAAACTCTTATAAAAAAAAAACCCTTATCAATAATAAACTGTCAGTCTCATAAAAATCTAACTTGATTATCACTGCCACACTAATTTATGCTCTAGGGACCTCTTATAAATAGAGAGTTAAGACAGAAAAAAAAAATGGGGCCGGATATTTTCAGGAAGGTACAAACATGAGACTTGTTCACAGGTGTCAAATTATTTATGGCTCTACATCCAGCTGACTGTCTTACTTATCTTTCCTAGTGCCCCTCAACAGCTATAATTATAATATTATAGTGCCATTCTTTGGAATAATTATAATAATATTAGGAGCTATAATATTAATAAATTTGTTCATAATAGGTGATGTAATTACAGCTGTGAATAACCTGAACATCAATATAAATATCTGGGATGATGCTTGAAAAACAATCACTCTAAATAATGGAAGAATAGTGAGTAAGTTCTTAATGTATCTTAAAATAATAGAGATTAGGTTGGCTACTTGCCCATTAACCCCCTTATTAAATTAATAAAGTTAATCTATTCTCTCTCATTAATTGTTTAAAATTTATGTGGGATAATAAACCACAAATAAATTAATATTTAAAAAGAAAAAATAATAAAGTAAATAACGAGAGTTGACAAATAGCTAGAGAATGATAGCTCCTTCAAGCATAGACGATGTATTTGTCTTTCTCGTTGGTTAGGCTCTTGCTAGTGTGGTGGGAATTTAATAAGTTATCTAGCTTGTCCCGGTGGTGTAATGGAAACATTCTGGCCCGGCAAGCAGGAGATCCAGGTTCGTGTCTGGCTGGTGAAACTGGCCTTTTCTATGTAATCTAATCCTTAATAATTAGTTAAATGTTTGGGTTAAAAATATATTTCCCATCTCTGCAAGCATAGAGAAATCTGCTTTCAATGCTTTAATAGTTTCTCGAACTCGTTTAGGAAAATTCTCTGGGATAAATATATTAGAGCTTAAAAGATTCCTCTAGCATTTCATTATCTATGATTTTCTCTTTTGGGAGGTTAAAGTTCTTTTTTTGCTAGGTAAATAATCTAGAAGGTTATTTTCACTACCAATGAATATAGAACTATCATACCTTCTAACAATCTTCTGTTGGCGAGCGCTTTCGGACATTGTCCATCTTCTTGGGCGAATACATGTGTACACTGTCACTGGCAGTTGAATACAGACAGTGACAGGTACACATGTATTTGGCCAAGAAGATGGACAATGTCCGAAAACGCTCACCAACAGAAGATGGTTTGCAGAAAACAATGAAGACAGATAATAGTAGGTATGATAGTTATTTTTTTGCCTCTATGGGTTTTGCCTGGCAGTACAATTTCTCTTATTCCCTTTTAGAAAATCTCATATGATTTGAGTGAGAGGAGCTGCCTAATAGTTGGGTGTCTCTGCAAAAATTTCATTTTTCTGCTCTAATTGGGAATCTGGAATTTGTGTTAAACGAAGGCCAATGAAGAAAAAGAGGATGGGGAACAGAGAACAAGAAGAAGAGCCAAGGGTGCACAGAACACAGGAAAGATATACTCAGTTTTTCTGCTACTTTAAGCTTGTGCTTTCAACCCTATGCTCCCTGTAGCCTTTTTTTTTTTTTAAAGAGGTAGGAGAATGCGTTACGCAGAACCGCTGCTTAGCCAATGTTGGTCAAACAGCGGGAACTGTGGGACTCCTGCGAACAGACTACCCACTAAACCCCCTTCCTCTGGGCTGGCAAGAGAAAGCCATTGCCCTTTTGGACTCAGGTTTTCAGTTCTCCAATGATCTTAATGCTATTAATGAAAAAGGAAGGTTTAAAAACCTCCCTTTATGTTTTTCCAGTCCTTGACAGAGATGGTCAAGGCCTGGAAGGAGGTCTCATTGTCAACAAAACCCTTGGGAGTAGGGCTATAGTTCTTCATGGTTCGAAAGGCTTTTAGGCGCGCTCCATCGTATTCCGGGCATTCCAGAAGGACGTGGGCAGCATCCTCGCTTGTTGCGCCGCAGCTGCACGCGGGGGAATCTCGCCTTTTGAAGAAATGCATTTTGCTGGCAAAGCTTCCGTGGCCACTCAGAATTTGTGTCAACCAGTGGTCGGGCTCACGAATTTTACATTCGCTCTAAGATGCACGGTAAGAAGAGTTTGGTAACTGTCCCCTTTCCCGTGCACCTCCAGCGCGCCTGCCACTTGCTCAGGACTTCGGGCTCTATAAGCTTTACAATTTCTTCTTTTTTCAAGTCCCGACCATCGTGTTCGCACCGGAAACGCTCGACAAACTGAAGCCAGGTGGGAGCCTCCGGGGTGGTCTCTCACCTGAGCTCATAAGCCGCTTGGCCACCAAGGAATCGATTAATATGTCCCAAGGTGGAGCGCCAGCAAGTACCTGCAAAGCCTCTCTGGACACTGTCGGGTAGGCCTTGGTAACCCTTATAATGCAGATCTCTGGAGTTTCAGCAGGCTCTTTCTGTGTCCTGCGTGGAGAGACCCTCCCCATGCTGAGACTGCGAATAATATCGTGCCAACGATGCAAGCCTTGTAAATTGTGGCATTGTGCCGAAAGGCGAGTCCCCATGTATCGGACGAGAGCCTCGCGAGCATTGAGACCAGATGAATCATCCTATCGATCAACCACGTAATGTGGGGCCTACAACCAAGATTGGCGTAAATGATATGCCCAGGTAAACTATCTCCTCCGGGAATTCGATAAGGCAGTACTCGGGAGTACGGATTCAGGAGTACTCGGGGTGGGTGTCTGACATCAAAGCGTCTCTTTGTTACCGCCGCGACTGTCTTGGACTCTGATAGAGTCATTTTATTCACCTCACACCAGGTCTGTGCAAGATCAGTCATCTCTTGGGCCTTGAGAAGCTCCTCCCTTCTTGACCGCCCAAAGATCGTGGCCCAAAGTCATCCACGTATGCTACCATGGCGACTTCGAGTCCCTACAGCGACTGGAGAAGACCGTCGAATAGGGCTTTCCATAGTAGAGGACCCAGCACTGACCCTTGTGGAAATCCGCATTCCACCTCCACTGCAATGCTCTCGGTTCTACTGGTGATCTCCGCTCGCCTCTTGTCCATGAAATAAGTTGCTGGGAACTCAGCAGCTGAAATAAGTTGCTGGGAATCGCCCAGTCATGAAGTCTTGCCAGAAAGGCAGGCCACCGAGATCTCTCGCCCTTGAGAAGTCTTCTCACTGATGAAGGGCGAGAGATCCCCAAAAATTTTGCTCCTTGTGATATTTTCTTTTTGTGTGTGTACTGCACTCTCTATCCAACCTGTTCTTGATTGCTACATATCGTAGCCGGGAGTGTTTCATTATATATATATATATATATCAGACTGGTAATCAAATAGAAGACTGCTTATAGAGCAGATATGCTACTGGTTAGGTTATTACCCTTTATTAAAAATAACAAAGGTCAAATGTGAAGTAATTGTGGCATGTCTGCTTTGTTAGACTTGAAGTATTTGTACTATTTTATGTATTTAAAGTAATTACTCAGAAAACAAAACCCTTTAGTTTAACTGTGTTCTTTGTGGATGAAATATAATCTAGCAAGATCAACCAAAATTATGACATTTAATTGAAACATGAAGTCCATTCTACTTTATAACTGTTAAACATTGTAATATGTATGGAACTTGTTCACGTAGGCTTCGACGGTCGTCAGATGTATTTAACGTTTCTTCTTCTGTGTTGGACCGTGTCAAGTTGTTGTTATTTGTCGAGCTTTCGCACATCATGTGATGGCTTCTTCAGGGCTGAGTAGAAGAAGAAGCCATCACATGATGTGCGAAAGCTCAGCAACTATCAACAACTTGACACGGTCCAACCCGGAAGAAGAAACGGTAAATAAATGTATGGAACTGTCGAGCAAGTCCTGAGACTTTAGATCCTGAGTTTTTAGATCGTTGTCTCAGACGCTTTCTTGGCTTCAATTTACAGGATAAGATTCCAAACCATGAATTATGGAACTTAGGGAGTGCCCAATGGTTAAAGAGATCCAATGATGTAAAATGAGCTAAAATGATCGAATATAATTTTCATAATGTAAACATGGTTATAATATGCTTGTATGGAATCACCAAGGCTCGGAAGGATGTGGAAAATCTTGCATAGGTCAGTACAAGAGGATTCTCAGAAAAATCTTGGTATAAAATCAAGATTCTCCGTAGGGACCAAAGTGTAAAATGATTACTTCAGCCCTATGCTCCCTCCCCCTCTTAGTATTAGCTGCAGATATAAGTAAGTTAACTCCTAACAAATCGTAAAGACTCACATTTGATTCCTATTTTTATCAACTTCTCTAAAAGCATACAATGAGTCATAGACCTTTTTTTAAAATCACTTAATTGTACAAAAACTAAATTTGTCCTTAATTTCCATCTTATCCCAATGAACCTTAGCATTAATTATGAAAAATTATGAAAAAATTAGGTTTATGTTACATGTATAAGTGGTTTTAATGACCCAAATATGTTTGAAAGAAGCCTTAAATTCAATTATTGTAAAGGAATATTCGTTTTGACTTAATTCGGAAGCTATTTTCAGGGCTGTTGACATAATTACAATGTCCTGAGAAGAGATAAGAAATAGAACAGCCAGTAATTAAAACAAATAAAAATAAGGAAATTGAGTGCATGAAAATTTATTAGAAAATAGTGAGACTATATACATACAAAGAAACTCACCATATCTATCATAATAGTGTAAGATCTGTTGATAAAATAAAGAAATTTATTTTTACAACAATAAAGTAGCATAACTAATATAAGGGAAAATGAGTTAAAGTGCAGATATAGTAATGGTAAGGAGGGATGAAAAGTTATTCTATAGAGTAAGAGGAACATAAAAGAGAAATATAATACCTTCTATTATCCGTCTTCATTGGTTTCTGCAAACCATCATCTGTTGGCGAATGCTTTCGGACATTGTCCATCCTCGTGGCCGAATACATTTGTTCACTGTCACTGTCTGTATTTAACAAAGAGTTGAATATGTCCGAAAGTGGTCGCCAACTGAAGATGGTTTGCAGAAACCAATGAAGACAGATAATAGAAGGTATGATAGTTCTATATTCATTGGTAGTCATAATAACCCTTTAGATGATTTACCTAAAGGAGAAATGTTGGTAAAATGTTAAGGATACAGGAACAGACAGGGGAATTTAAATAGTCTAACAATGTTTTAAAATGTTGAAAATATTAGAATTAGTTGGAGAAATTTGTTCTTCTTCAGTTCAGTAGTTATTTGATTGTTTTGTAAAATGGTATGTTCAATTTTGAAAAGAAGGCATTTATGTTCTTATTGTTTAGTTGCAAGAAATTTTAGCAAAACTATCAAAGTCAAGTGTGTATCTGTCCCAACAACACATGTTTGTTTGCAGCAAGCAGTTTTGTGGAAAATACCTTTATTTGTGTGTTGATTCTCTGGAAAGTAGGCTTTTTAGTTGAACAAAATGTATTGTATGGCATTTGGGAGTGGAACAAGAAATTTTAAACAAGAGATTGGTTCCCTAGAATTTACACATATTTGAGTTTATTTTTAGTACTAAAACTATGTTTGATGTTCAGGTAAGTTTTATTGAGGCCTTTCTTATTTTTTCAGATGTTTTGGGATAAAAGGGAGAAATGAAAATTAGTCATTGTTCTGGAGGGAGGTTTAGATTTGGAAGTGACATTAAAAAAATTATTGATAGGGGTTATATATATATATATATATACCCCCTATGATTGCT
>KZ807189.1:309462-325721 GCA_000696205.2 Oncopeltus fasciatus | reverse complement strand
ATATATATATATATTTGTTACTGTTATTCAATTATTAGTAATTATTGTGGATAATATTTTATGCCTACACAAGGCTTTGACTACTAATTAAAATGGCTGTGAAATCCTACTTTAATGACTTAGTGAAATCTGTTAAAATTTTAGGCTTACTTGAAAATATAAGATCTCTTATCCATTTACTCTCTTTAGAAAGCTGTAGGTGGCAGAGGAATATTCCTTCCATATTTATATAGCCTCTTTGATATTTTAAGAAATGTTATCCATTTTTGGTTGTTTAAAACAGACTTACATATAATTAAAAGACTCCTAAATAATAAAAAAGATAATTTAAAGTAACTAAAATTAATTTAATGAGTTTAATACTTTCTTTTTTTTGGAGGTATTCTTCAAATTGATGGATATAAATTATTTTTATTGTTCAAGTGAAACAATATTTCTGGAGTTGCAATGACTCCTAATGCCATATTGTTGACAATACTGAATGAATGAAGTGTGGATCCTGTGCTCCAGAAGGTTGCTGGATTATAAATACTTCTTTAAGGGCTTAGAACAGGTGTGGGACTCTGGAGAATGAAGACTTTGCTGGAATCCAGTGGATATGTAGCAGGAGGTCACTGTCGCCTTTTATCTAAATTAGATAAATTTGAAAATCATTGGTAACACGATGTGGTTGCCAAGTTAACTCAGTTATTAATTCATTTTAATTAAAAATTGAGTTTTACAAATATTTATTGTACATTCAACATACTAGCTAATGTTTGTGATATGTCAGGATAGAGTCCTGAAAGGTTCTAAAAAGAGCAAGGCATGGAAAGAGAGTACTGTTTACTGAAAAATAAAAAGGGCTCAGAGACCATGGGACAAATGATTGGAATTGAAAGAGAAACGTAATTTTACATGTTACTATCTAAATATGTGTGTGTGTGTACAAGTGTGCCTGTATATTATCTTCTTTCATATATACACTTTCATAATCTTCCTCTTATATTATTGTTTGACCTCAGATTTTTATTGGCTAATTTCTGCCTAACGTAGCAGTCTAATGATTTTCCTATACATGATGACCATTAAAAAAGAACTTATAAATCACTTAGTTAAATCAGTTATGACATTTTTTTTTATGATTATCTTTGTCTGAATGTTGTTTACTGGTTCTCAATGTAGAGTTTCCATTTTTAGAATTCAAAAGGATCTGATGATAATAGAAAGCCTCTGAGGAAGAAATCAAAATCTGACAGCCAGAAGGAAGAGATTCGGGATAATGATAATGAATACGAGGTAATCATTTGCCTTTGTTTTTAGAAATTTTTCTTAATTTAATGCACTGTAATAATTTTTTTTTTTTCACTGAACTATTTCAAATCAATTTACCATTCTCAGAACTCAGAAGCTTCATGGCTCTTAAGGATTCCAGTGGGATTTGTCTTCTGCTGAGAGGCTAGATAGATGAGCATTAAAAGCCTCATTTTGTAAAGCACCTAATTTTTGCTTTACGAGCCTAGAAAGATGGTTAAAGTCTTTGCCATCTGTGGGATGTATATATTTTTGAAACAACGTCCTTGAGCTGCTTTTTAAGCAAATCTACTGCTTGGTATGATGAGCTTTTTAAGCAAATCTGGGAGTGGCTTTTGGGACCTGAGCCTCTGAAAGAGTATTTGGTAAATTTTGGTTTGAGATTGGCCATACATACGCATTGCTGTAGGTTTATGGTAAAGGAGTGTACAGCATCATCTATATTTTCAGAGGTCTTTAGAGAAATTCCGAGGTCAAAATACTTTTCTATGAGAGTTCTAAACAAGATCCAGAACCATTAATTAGGGAGGGGGGCAATTTTTTGGAATTGGGGTCAAGGATGATGTTAGGAGGACTAGGATGTGGTCAGAAGAGAGTTAATTTAAGGTAAGAGGAGTAAGGTTTCTGCAAATGAAGAAGTCCAGGATACCAGAAAGGCGGTTCACCTGGTCAGAGGGCCAATAAGTGGGAGAGGGTCGTTCCTTCCTGGGGGGGGGGGGTGGTTGTGGATTCTCTTGTCTTGGTTGATACTCAGTTGGGTGTGTAATTCGAGGGTAGGACAGTCCTGGCTCAACAACTCTGGAGGGAGGAGACTCTACTTTCCTGACGAGCTGCAGTCTGTGGTTAACGATTAGGCTGGGTGCACTGCTTCAGTTCTTTGTAAACCTGGCAGCCCCTGTAGTTGGCGGGGTAATTTTTTGACATGATTTTGGGCAGTTCCTACTGATGTGAGCACCTCCACATTTGACACACCATGGAGAGTATTCACAGTAAGCTTTTGTATGACCATACTGCTGGAACTTGTGGCATTGTACTATTTCTCGATTAGGATGAGGCTTCTCGACTCTTACTCTACAGTGGCAGAGCGAGGTGAAGTTGTAGATCTCTTGCTCATTGGGCCTAGACTCAAGGTCCACCAAGAACATTGGCAGGGGTGTTTTAGAGGCATAGGTCTCTCCCCTCTGGGGTCAGCTTATGATAATGTTTTTGGCATTTCTGACATTGAATGCCAAGTCAGTCAACTCCTTGATGAAGTTTGGGGAAGTTGTGTGGTGGAGATATCGAATCATAACTCTTAGAACCCTCTCTTCTTTGAGCTGGTAAGTGTGATGCTGCAGATTTGTTTCCTTAAGTTAAGTTTTTTTTTTTTAGGTGTCTGAGCTATCAAGGATTATTTTGGTATCTTGCTGCCAGTCTAATATCTGCCAGGCCCCACTTGCTCGTGCAGTTGGGAACACATCTGTGTTCTCTGGTGGAGGAATGGGACATCTGGGGGCGCTGGTGGAGGAATGGGAGGTTACGCCCTGTGATGTGCTGGGGCGGGCTTTCTGTGTATTGTTTCGCTCGGTGGGGGTTCTGGTCGCTGACCGGTGCCTCCTCTTGTCCTTTGGAGGTGTCATGGGTCCTTCCCTTCGCTTGTCTGTACTGAGACAGTGGCCATAGTGAGGAAGGGGACAGATAAGACAGACTAGTCTGGCTCAGGCTCCTGCCTGCCTGCTTGGGACTGGCTATTGAAAAAAAAAAACTATAACTTTACTCACTGAATTGTGAGTGATGTCGGCGACGTTACTCTGTCAAACTTCACACATTGGTCGAGCGCACTTAGTTCTCTATGTCTGTCAATTTTCAGTGCATAACACTTCCAACAACTTACATTAATAATTCGATGAAAGGGAGCTACACAAACAAGGTGTTTAATGGCCGGGAGTCACCGGTACTATATACTTATCTTTGCCAAAATGACCAAATATCTACTTGCCTGATTTTCTGATCAGAATATCTGAAAAAAAAAAAAATTGAACACTAAGCAATCTCCTATGTTTAATTAATGATTGATATAAATAAATGTAAGTGAAGAAATTTAATTTACAAGCCGGAGGGAACAATGAGTGTAAAAGGTATGACCATTAATATTTGCTTTATACTGTCAGGGTAGGAAGAGATGTTATAGAACATAAATCTGTAAAATTTTATTTTTTCCCAATTTCTATACTTTTTTTTGTCCTAATAATAACAAAGATATTTCAATTTTAAATTTTGTTCTACCTCTAAACCCTCCTCCCCTACACTGGATTTCAAACTAATACATAAGCCCAATCATTATCGTCGGACTTCAATCCTTTCAATTTTCCCTGGCTACTAAAACGGAGATAGCTTGGCTCTTTATACCTGAACTTGTTACAAGTGGGTGTAATGGGCCTTTTCTCCCTGCATAGTGATGTTTATTTTATATATATATTTGTTACTGTTATTCAATTATTAGTAATTATTGTGGATAATATTTTATGCCTACACAAGGCTTTGACTACTAATTAAAATGGCTGTGAAATCCTACTTTAATGACTTAGTGAAATCTGTTAAAATTTTAGGCTTACTTGAAAATATAAGATCTCTTATCCATTTACTCTCTTTAGAAAGCTGTAGGTGGCAGAGGAATATTCCTTCCATATTTATATAGCCTCTTTGATATTTTAAGAAATGTTATCCATTTTTGGTTGTTTAAAACAGACTTACATATAATTAAAAGACTCCTAANTTATTCCCTAAAATTTTTTTTACAAATACTTAAAAGAAATATTAATGTCTTCAAAAAAGAAAAGAACTTTCATTTCGGGGAAGTGTTCACTTAATCTTCATTATTATTGTTTAAAAAAAAAATTATAGATGTAGTAGATATGTGTAAAATTCTAACATTTGTTTTTATATTTTTTTTTATAAATAAAACTTATTTACAAAGATATTTAAAATGACTTGAAGGGTTGAGCAAGCCCTCCTCCTTTTTAAATAGAGATACCAACATTGGTATTAATATTTCTTTTAATTTAAATTTAATAATTGGCTAAAATCTTATGAGGGGGAGGGAGTTCAAAGTTAAGCCAAATTGATTAGTAGTCCAAATATCCTTTATTAATGTTGTTATGAAAAAATTATAAAACATTTTTGGTTTACAATTTAGTCTCACTCATGTATTACTTTTACATGAAGGGAAATATATGAGAGTATAACTTGAAGGATTGAATACTTTTCCACACTTATCCACTCCTGGTTGTCTCAGTTTCAATCTCCTTTTTAATTCTTAAGAACTAATAAGTCATTTACTCTAGTTCAAATATTTTTTAATTTAAGCTGCTTNTTATCTTGTTAACAAGTTAGTTTCTTATTTATTTATTTATCTTGTTGAATTTGATAAAAGAAAATTATCCAAACAACTGTTATTCAGCACCAAATTTAACATTTTCACTAAATTTTCCTTCAGCAGTGAAGCAGTTCCTCAGCTGTATCTGTAGTTTGTCTTTTCCTTTAAAATGTATGATTTTCTCTTTCAGATGAAAAAATCTTATAGGATTTAATAGTTTGGCTTCCTTTTTACTGTCAATTTTGAATTGGAAGTCCATATTGAAAATATGTAAGTGTATTTTGTATGTAAATAAAGGGATGTATGAGTGAGTTTATACTGGTGTGTGATTGTTCTCTGAATAAATTGTTAAAATAATATTATTAGATTAAATCAAATTACACAGTTCTTTTCTAAATTTTTACTAATTAATAATTAACAGAAAAAAACTGTTTTATATGGACTGTAATACAAGTTAATGTATGTCTTAATAATATGTTTCAGCATTATTTACTTATAATTTTGTTTAAATTAGTGTAAGTAATACATATTTAAAATATTTATGTGTATATTTTAGGCTAAATCCCCTCGGATGATGAAAATCATGAATTAGCCTATAAGCTTTTATGCAAGATACTAGCTTAGATGCAAATAAAGGCTTCTTTCTTCTTCTTATTATTATTATACTTAAGCAATGTAGTGATTACAGCAGCATTGTAATCACTACATTGCTAATTTCTTCGTGGAAGAGAAATACTATTTATAATAGTTTTTCTCTTCCTTGAGGACTTTCTTCAAGTATTTGGAGAAAATTAACCACCATTGAATAGTGAGGTTTATTTATTTTTAAATACCAAGGTTTCAGCTTATATTATAAACTAGACTGCTTATTTTATAGCAATGTAAGCTGATATGCGGAAATCAGAAATAAATATTATTAGATGATTTTTGTTGGGGTTCGGTCAAGGTAGATGGAAATGTAAACTTAGGGACAGGACATCCCCTCTCGTCTTCATGATAGCCCTGAAGATGGCTCACAATGTAAGCTGAAACATTGGCAGATAATTTTTTAAAAATACTTTTTTTTTTAATTTGTATTTTTTTGGATCTACCTTGACCGAACCCCTACAAAAATCAACTAATAATAATATCTACTGTCAAAAAACTCTCCATTAGAAATAAATATTGTATGTGCGTGTGTGTGTGTAATTATAGCACATCAGGAAATTGGAATTATATTTAAATATGCAAACTATATATTTTCTAGGTTGAAAGGATTCTTGAAATGCATACTCTCAAGGATGGGAAAAGAGAATTTCTTGTTAAATGGGTTGGATTTAGCAAAAAAGAGTCAACATGGGAACCAGAAGTTCATCTTCAAGGAACAGAGGTCCTAGAGAAATTTCTTCAGCGGGTTGAGAAGGTGAGCAGCTATTAATTTTCTATCTTTATTTATTTTTGTTTTATTTGTATTTTTTTATTTTTTAACCAATGTAAATAAACTTATAATTCATATTAAACATTTGATTGAATCATCACTTAGGCATTTTACTTGAACCTTATCAGTAAAATTCTCTTTTACTCAACTCATTATCCTATTAAGATCTTAGGTATATATTTTCTCAATAGCTTCATGGCAGAGGTTAGCCTTTGATTCAACCAATAGCTTTGGCTCAAGCTCCTGAATCCTTCTATTGTTAAGAGATGTATTTATAATAATAATTTTTATAAATGTATGTTTTTGTATGTATATAATACTGCTCTGTTGGTTTGGCTTCAGTTTTTATGATAAATAAATTTACATTTGCATGTTACAATGTTCTCAAGAAAAATAATTACTATAATTGTATGTGATTGTAGTATTACCTCCAGTAAAAAATTTTTTTTTTTTGTAAATAACCTGTCACTTTGCCTTAAGTGCTCGTTGGACTAAAGTTGAATTTCTATTATCTTCCCCAGACCATAGGGGAAATTTAATGGCGGGCTAGCCAATTTTTCTCTACCAGAAACTATTTTTATTTCACATATATTCTAAGCTGTCAATGCACTATAAAATTAATCTCATTGCTCCTCTAATGAGATGGAGCAAAAAAATTAATATCAAATACTAAAAATAAAATGTATTGTTTTTCATTGAGTGAAGTATCTTCCTTTCATACTTATAAGTTCAGATTTGACTATTTAATTTACCTGTCATCAAATTAGAGAAGTTAGTTCAATTCACTAACATTAAACATATTGAACCACTTCTATATTATGCTGGAAACAGAAAACAGCTAAATTTTGGCCACTTTCTTATGGAGTTATTCATTGAAACTATTTTTAATATGTTACTCATTAAACTGTTTGCTTCAAAAATACCTAAATTAAGAAAGTGATCTTTCATTCTTCTTTTACCCCAACAATTTCAATATCATTCTCTGATTTGGAAAATTATATGTTTGGTATTAAAACTACAAATGATATCAAAATTTCTAGAATGAAATTTTTTTATTATTTTGATTTAATGGGTGTGTGTGTGCGTGCGTGCGCGCGCGCGCGTGTGTGTGTGTGTGTGTGTGTCAAGAAACACTTGCGGCTGCGATATATATAGTAAATAAGAACAGGTGGAAAGCAGTGTGTAGTGAACACACAAGAAGAAAAAATTATAATAAGTTGAATTTTTGGAGAGATTTTATTCATTGTAAGTTTTTCTATTTGTTTTCATTACACTCTTTCTCTCATCTGTTCTTATTTACTATGTATATTTATAATCATTCCACTACTTCCTTATTAACATGGAACTATATACAGGAGAGCCCCTCTACTCTTCATCAGGCTGGTCTTAACCTTTGCAGTGCCAGTAGCAATGAAGTGATAAGTGACTGTAATTAGCAAATTCTTTTTAGGCCTCAATGTAATAGCACATTTAATTTATTCGTACTTATTTGTTGATCAGCTTTAAGTTATTTATATTTTCTATTTATTTATTAATTAGTTAGTAAGGTCAGTAGGTTTGAATGTTAGCTGTAATTAATAGGTGTACTTATTTGTTAATAATTAATTAACTTCAATTTATATTTGTTCTTAATTATTATTGATCCTTTAATTAGAACTAAATTATTTACTACCTTATCAGAAAATACAGCTATGTTAGAAAACAAATTATGTATTTAGAAAATTCAGTCACTTTAGAAAATAAGTTTACTGTGTTAAAAAATAAGTTTATTAATCAGTTCATTGATGATAAAGCTATTTTTCTTTCTAATTCAAATTCCAGACTTACTTCCCAATCCTTCTAAGAACACCTCCAACTCCTAGAACCCTGGCTATCCAAGTTAAGATTCAAAGGGAATCTTGAAAAGTCAAGTTACATAACATTTCCCCTTTACTCATTTGACAATCATCCTGTCTTTCTATTGGCAGGCTTTTCCACCCTATTTCTCAGAAAACCCAGAATAATTACCTTGGTCTAGGCTTTGATAAACTTCTCACCTGGGGCCTCATATTATGGCAAAGAGACAGGCAACCAACATATGCCACAGATTTTTGTTGAAACTCACAGTCAAAAGTTCAAACCCTCTAAAACAAATATATAAGAACAAGATATACAACTATACTGAAACCTACATGGACTAATAGTTCAAGTCTGTGGCAGTGCTAAAAATTTCCATATCCAATGAATCCAAGATCCTACAAAAAATATTCAAAGCCCCTCTCTATGTATCCAACGTCACTATACAAACAGACCTCCCCTTACTAAGACTCGATACTTAAACTTTCACAATCGTCTTTCTGGACATTCCTACTCCTTTATCAATACCCTCTCACCCTTTTCTATCCCTGACCACCCTCCACTTCAATTCTGGCCTTGGGATCTTTTGCCAAAGTATATTATTTACTTTTGTGCCTACTTTCATTAACAGTGCAGTGAAATGTTATTTATTTATTATGCTCAAACCGTGTGTAGTTTTTGCCAACAGGCTTTTACCTGGCTGTCAACACCAAAAATATAATACATCCTGTACTCTCAATAAAAATTTTTAAAAAAGAAAGAAAAGTCACTCTATTATATGAAATTTGAATTTAAAATCTCTGGAAATGAAGGATAAATAAATGTTGTTAATGATTTCTGTCACATTACCTTAATAATATTTATAAAAAACAGTTTCTCTCATTTATACCTGTTAATTATTTGTAATTTAAATATCCTTATTGAATCTATATTATATATGATATTCCAGGACATTGAAAACGTGAAATTTGAAAATTTCATTAGGGAAGTTTAAAATAAACTTATAATTACTAATAAAAAAATTTATTCGTCAAAATGTTCTCTGTGACAATCAGTAGCCTTCTCCTTACATTATGGTAAATTCCAAATTCCTTCTTTGAAAACATCTGATTTAGACTGATGAGAAACATTTCTGACTTAGTTGTAATCAAACAGGAGGTAATCAGTGGTGAAAGGTCGGGGGAAATGGGTGGATTTGGCAAAACTTTCCAGCCAATCTTGGCTAATTTGTGTGGCCAAGCATTGTCCTGGAGAAGTATAGGCTCTTTTCTATTCATTAATTCAGGGTTAAAAAGCTTTAGTTTTGAGTTCCAATGGTCCAATAGTGTTGAGCTAACTTCTGCAGTGATAGTTTGACCTAATATTCTCGAAATACTCAGTACCCTTGGCTGTCCAAATAGTAATTAGCCAATCTTTCTTTGAATGGAGATCAGGTTTTGGAAATTTGTTTTGCTCTTCATTAGCCAACAACCACTGATATGATTTTCTAAAATTATTGTTCAAAATACATTTTTTGTCCTAGATTGTTCTTGTAAAAAAAAAAAAAAAAAAAAAAAAAAAAAAAAAAAAAAAAAATTTGATTTTTAAATGGTAAACTAAAGAAGATGAAATTGTATGAATCTTACTTAATTTGTTTCTGTAAGTTTATAAGGAATCCATTTATCCAGTTTTTTCTCCTTTCCCTGTTAATGGAGATTAACATCACAATTCCGGGCTGTGATGGAGAAATATTAAATTGTAAGGCCACCTCTGAACTACTATAATGAGGAACCAACTAAATTATTCTTTTGGCCCCCCTTGTATCATCATTATGAGTGTATTGTCGCCTGCCCCAAATTTGCCAAATCAGAATTGTGCCATCTGCTCTTTTTAAAAAATGGGATCTTTCTAAAAAATATATTTTTAGAGCAGCTTCAGTTGCTTTTAAAATGAGTTCATAATTATTAAACAAAATTGACCTAATATGAAATCACTGGAATCATTTCGACTAGCCAGTTGGAATAAAAATAAAAATCATAAACTATAAAAACGACAGGATTTTTTTTAGTTGTCTGATATTTTCCTTTAAAAAAACATGAATTATATTATATTAATAAATAATTATAATATATAAATGTAAATCTCAATTTGTATTCCTTTACTGAGTATATAACTGTCATGAATCCATATCCTACAATCCCGTTTGTTCACTCTATCCCACGCTAAGTAAAGGCCTCTAAAGAAATATCACTTAAATAATGCAAATGATCTGTCAGGTCTTAATCATATTCGAGCCTCATTCATTCATTCAGAAGAATCTGAAATCCAATTTCTACTCATCTTCCATTTGATAAATTTGTCTTGAACATATCTGTAAATAATATTTATATTTGGGGGAAAGTGTTCCCCTGATACACATATGCTGTTTTGAATACCTGTAGATAAAGAGGACAGATATTTAGCTTGAAAGCGTTAATGGGTATTGCTGTACTTTTACTAATTTGCAAGGCTAAATAAAATATACGCAGGATTTTTTAAATTAGGATTTATTTTCAACTTTTTAAGTAGACTTTCTCAGAAAGAAAAAAAAACTTTTTTGAAGGCAGCATTGTGAAATTGGATGGGTCAAGAGCCGTTTGTGCAAAAATTCTTCTACACCTTTGCCATCTAATTGTATTATATTGTTGCTATATTAAAATTGTTTATCTATTGTTTCAATTTAAATTGTTTATCTATTGTTTCAATTTTAATTGTTAATTTACTTTTTAAGATATATAATTTATATTTCTGCTTTTAAAATGGTTTTGTATCTATATTTGTGTATGTCTGTGTGTACGAATATAACTTATTGCACACCAAGTACTATATAACGTAATGTAAACTAGCACTAAAAAACGGAAAACATTTAAATGAATGGATAACAGATTTAACCCTAGATAAACCCTAACATTCAGGGTGTAATAACCATGATGTTGATCGCCCTATATCCTGATCCTAATCCTAATCCTTAGTCATCTACAAATAGTTGCCCTCTATAAGCAACCCAATAAATGGAAATTGTTGAGTAAAGGGTCAGGACTCTTAGGAGAATGACCAAGTTGAGTCCAGTGCATTTCATCTAATTTGAAGAGCGGCAGAAAATATCTAAAAATATTTTATGAAAGCTTTCTCAATTTGGAATTTTCTAAAAGTGATATTGTTTACATTTTAAAATAATAACAAAAACTATATCTTTTAAGACATTGATTAATGTATACAAGCTCTTTTAAGTTGAACAAGGAGACATGGTTTAAAGGTAGTCTCTGGTAACTTAGGTCTCTGTGAGGGCATATAGGAAGGGGGGATGACTTACTCCAAATTAAGAACCATGGATGACTTTCTATTCAGAACCATTTTATTTCTATCATGAATTTCCAACACTTAGAAATAATTGCTTCTTAAATTTATTATTTGTATCACATTATTGTTTTAACTTGTTTGCATAGGCTAAAGAATTGTCTGCTAAAGAACTGAGAGTAAACAGGAAACCAACTGATTATTTTACATCCATGCCTCAAGGTCATTTGCGAAGACAAAGTAGGCGTCATGCCAACAAACAAAGGTATATGAGTATTTTATATTTTTTGTTTTGTATTAATTTTAATTTCATGATTAAATATTTTTACAAAAAGATGAACATTCCATTTTGCTTATATTACATGGTAGTTTTGATATTTAAATCAATGTCACTAGCTAGCTTCCTTATCTATTTTATTTATCATCTTTTTTTTTTTTTTTTTAATCCAAAATAAATTATGAAACTGGGAGATTAGGGGTATATTATTTTGTATTATCACAGTAAAACTCAGTATATAGATAACCCAATAATTACATGAAGTCTTGCCTTTAATCATAAAAATCAAAACTAAACTCTTAAAATTAGATGATCTTAGTTGGGGTTCGGTCAAGGTAGATCCAAAAAAATACAAATTTAGAAAAAGTGTATTTTTTTAAATGATTACCTGCCAATGTTTCGGCTTACATTGTAAGCCATCTTCAGGGCTAGAAAATGTCTTCAGAAATACAATGTCATGAGAATACGATAATAATTTGCAAACTATCATTCCTTCTATTATCCGTGTTCATTGGTTTCTGCAAACCATCTTCTGTTGGCGAGCGCTTTCGGGCATTGAACACATGTATTCGGCCACGAAGATGGACAATGTCCGAAAGCGCTAGCCAACTGAAGATGGTTTGCAGAAACCAATGAAGACGGATAATAGAAGGTATGATAGTTCTATATTCATTGGTAGTCATAATAACCCTTTAGATAATTTACAATATTATAATATGGAATTGCCATAATGTAATGTGATATCAAAAGTATGAATGTATAAATGTTTTTAAATTCTCTTACATATCTTTTTACATTCATACTTTTGATATCACATTACATTATGGCAATTCTATATTATAATATTGTAAATTATTATTGTATTCTCATAACATTGTATTTCTACAGCCCTGAAGATGGCTTACAATGTAAGCCAAAACAACGGGAGATAATTTAAAAAAAATACACTTTTTTTTAAATTTGTATTTTTTTGGATCTACCTTGACCGAACCCCGACTAAAATCATCTAATAATAATATCTACGGTCAAAAAACTCTCCATCTAAACTCTTAAGAGTGAGTAGCTGTTGTAATACTCAAGTAGTCATAATTATTCTTCAAGTATCATCTTATTCTTCAGACTTTTATAATTACCATTTAAAAATATATTCCAGTTAATCAAGATTAAAAGAGGCTGCTTTGTGTAACCTAAAATTTTATTTTAACTTATGATGTTTTATTTATTTAAAATTGAATTAATAAATTATAATATTATGGTCACATCTCAGTGTTCAGAACTAAACTGAGAAACAACCTGTGAAAGGGGGCAGAAGGAGGTTAGTCGGCAAGCTTCAAAGGTAGGTAACAATGGCTGGGTTAATTCCTCCAAAGGTAAGTTGGAAAGGCCGATGCAAGGGATTGTTTACCTTAATTTTTCCATTGAATTATATGGAATATATTGCAATAGGCTGAGGTCCTGCTTATTAATAGCATTAGGATTGAGATTAATATGCACACATTCCAAAATCTGTCTTTTTTTAAGGAAGTCTCAGAGGCCAGGACAGTAGCATGATTAAAAGCAGGTGTCTGTTTGTTCTAATAACATGAAGGGAGAGGGCTGAAGATTTCATCCTACAATTCTTATTGCCGTATTGGTGTTGTTTTAATCTTTTATTAAGATGGTTCTTTGTTTGGCCTATATATGAAGCTGAACAATTTTTTTCTGAACATGAAATTAGGTATATAACGTTGCTGGGGAATAGGTATAGGATCTTTCAGAGAAGAATAAATGTAGGTTCTACAGGTTGGACTTAAGGTGTTTTTATTTTGTCTGTAAGGAGAGAAATGTAGGTTAGAGTGCAATTAAGAGGTTTAGAAATAGGTGAAGGGAGAGAAGAGGAAGAAGAAGAAGAGGCGTGATAGTTGTGGAGAGGGGAAAATTTATATATCAGGTTCTTAATTAGGGAAGAGGGAAAACCATTCTGAGAAAGGATTTTTGGTAATATTTGTAGAGGTAGTCTGGTGAAACGATGGGTCAGATAGAGAGAAGGATCGCTGTATCAAGTTTCTGGCGATGTTGATAATTTGGAAAAGAGGATGGGCTGAATGGGGTTTGGTATACTGGTCAGATAAATCTTACCATCAGGTTTTCTGATGAGGTGTATATCGAGGAAAGGGAAATTATTATCAGATTCACATTCAGTAGTGAATTTGAGGCAGGCTGGTAGGAGTTAAATTATTCTAAGATCTGTGGAATTTTTTCCATATTGCGGAAAAGTACATCATCAATGTATTTCTTGATGAAGAAGGAGAATGGTGTCTAGCTGGTCCTTTAACATAATGTCAGTTATATCAGGGGCCAGGTTGATACCCATAGCACAAGTTGGTGGAAAAACTGGTCTCAAAATGTGAGCTAGTCAGAATTGCAGCAAGTGTGAGTGACTCCAGGTATTCTGAATAGGATAGGGTGGTGTGGGGTTCTAAAACATCCCAGTGTTTCTCTATGATCTAGAGGGTTTTTTTTTTACACACATTGGTGGATGATTAGGGAAGTGCCATCCAGAGATGTCATGATAAAGTTTGGAAGTATATGGAGGTTTTGGAGAAGAGGAATCAATTCTTAATGGAATGATCAGACAGAGATGTAGTATTTTATATAACAGAAAATGTTATACTGAATAAACTCAAAATTTAACTATACAAATATGAAAAAATGAATGAATTTTATATTTATCGATAATGATGTTTTGGGAGATCTCTGAGGTAGGTTTATGGTCACATCTCAGAACTAAACTGAGAAACTGAGTGAAAGGAGGTAGGAGGGAATTAGTTGGCAAACTTCAAAGATAGATAATAGCCAGGCTAATTCCTTCAAAGGAAAGTTGGAGAGGCTAAAGACAAGGATTGTTTGTATGTAAAATAATTACCCAATAATTTAGTATTTTATTTTTCTGATCCTGGCCGAAACTCTAATTTCTCCAGCATAATACTTGATGGCCAACCAAGCTCCCACCATTATTATGTGAACCTTTCACATGATGGATGATTAAGCAAACCTGTGCAAAAATTAGGAAAAAAAATTCCTAAACTTGTTATTTGCAATATGTAAATTGTTCCAGTTTATTCAAAGACTAAGAAGAATTAAGTCAATAGATTTAAAAAAAAATCAATTTTCAAAGTGGAGGGAAACCTGTTTGTTGATAATCATTAATACAATACCTCCACCCCACTAGATGCAGTGAGAGAAGAAATGGAGTGAGAAATCCATTAGGCCGTTAGTTGCAATAATACACAATTTTCAGGGCGAAGTAGTTTTTATTTATAAAATATAAAAAAAGGAGGTTTATTCTTAAAAGTTTTTTCTTTTTTTTTAAATTGAAGTAATATTTGTGTGTGTGTTAAAAAAAAAAACTCATTCAATAACCTTTACCATTTGTATTGTAGAACCCTTTCTGATTTTCTATTAATATTCAGTGATGTGCCTTCCTGTTATGATAAGTTTTTGTTTAAACAATAGTTCATAGACATTCCCTGTTGGTTTGGTTTACAAGATAGAAACAGGATTTTTTTACAACAGGTTTTACATATTCTCCTGGCAAATACAATTTCTTCAGGCACGTGGCCTGTTGTTAGTGGAGAACACCAAAAAGAAAGAAATATTTGCTGGAAGCAAATATGTTCAGTCAAGTTTGAGTTTCGCTAAGCTGATATTTTTTAAATAATCAGTTTGCTAACCACACTAGTTTTGGTGTGGAAAGGTGTGTAACTTACATGTCCCATACCTGGCTCTTTACTTTAAATTGTTCTCTCTGTTATAGCAAATAACAGTTTCTTTTGATCTATAGACACACCATTTGAATTTTCAGTTGAAGGTAAGGGAACCCTAGTTAATGTGAAAGCTGGTACGATCTTTTCACCCCAATTAAACAAAATTTAGACTGATAGTTGTGGCCCACTAGCTTTGGTATTTTTTTTTTCTTTTTCTTTTTGATAGTAAATGGATAAGAGGCCTATGATATGTTTTTAGTATGAATTTTGGACAAATATTTAAAGGAGGAATGTTTTAATGGTGGAAGTCAACTCTAATGCCAACTAGTCAACTTTTATTAATTTTTTATTTAGCGCAATACTTTTTTTTCTACAGGTGCTAAAGATAAATAATACTGGTATTTGCATACCATCTGGGAACTGAGAGAAAACTACTCCCCTAAGATCCATATCACTTGCATCACTACATATCACAAAAGGAATATTTGGATTATATAAGAACCAGTGTGTCAAAAGTAATTATAGTTTTTTTAACCCAACAACCATTTTATCATCCTCCATGGACCATTCTTAATGAGCACTATTTTTTAACACAATGGTACACATTAAGATTGAAGGCTGGGAAGAAATTTTAAATATTAGTTAATTAATTAAAAATGAATGCAGTTCTTTGACATCCATTGCATTTGACTAAACTGTATGGCTTCAATATGTTTTTTTTTATGAGTTTATTGTATATATTGAATGTGCTTCAGGTATTTGACAGATGCTTGGAACCATTGACATATTTTCGTTTTAATGCTATCTATGGCATGCTGGAAACTTGTAATCTTTCCTCAAGCTGTTAAATCATTAACTCCAGTGGTGACAATATCGTTTAGCAGTTCCCACCCCTGCATTTCTGATAAAATTATTCCAATGTGTGTTGGAATATTTCTAGGGCTGTTTTTATTTAGAATCACACAGTTTTATTTTTATTCTATTTTTAATTTCTATTATTTTTATTGTAATATTCCCCCC
>KZ807189.1:295161-306735 GCA_000696205.2 Oncopeltus fasciatus | reverse complement strand
GGGGGGAGGGGGCTTGACAGAATTGAGGGGGGGATGAAAGAATTGGATTCTTTAATGTAACTTATTTTATTCTGTCTCTCTTCAGACTATGCATTTATGCTGGTCTTAAGACTTCTATTTATATATTTTAAATAAACAACTTTTCCAAGAAAACTTTATACTCAGTACTTAGATAGTAAATTTATATATTTCCTCTTGGGATCTTTACATTACAATAATCAGATAACTTAGTACTGGAGTTGCTTGAATCCTCTTTACATGTTTATAAATTGTAATATATGAGCACTCCAATTATTTGAAAATTTTCAAATGTGAAAACACTTAGTATTAGCATTTAATACTCAATTGAAGTCTTATATAATATCTATTTATATCATGAAATAATTTTTTGATGTATTACTAAATAGCAGTTTGATCAGTAGTTTCTAATTGAAAGTAAAAATTGTCAATTATTGTTGAAGTTAGTCATTGGTAGTTTTCTATAAGCTGAGTTACTGATACCTACTTATCACTCGATGGTTGCTAATACATCCATGTTTGTACACATGAATAAAAAGAAAAGTTACCATGTCTTACAATCTTATGTGTTAGTTTATTAAGAATTTACTTTCATTTTATTAGTTTTCCAAAAGAAAAATACTTTGAGTAACTTAAATTAAAATTGATTTTTTTCCCAAATAAATTGAAAAATTATTTTCTTATAGTTAATGCATTAATTGACATCCCACTTTAAATTATGCCAAAGTTGTGTACTAAAACCTATAACTTTTGTCTAATACATTAAAAGCAACTAACATTAGTAGTACTAAGGCATTGTTACTGCCTTATAAATCCCAAGGGCTCTTAGATTCCTACACTCCCCTCCCTTCCCATGCTTCAAGGAGCTTGTTGGCTATTGTTGCTATACAAGGGAGAGCTCATCCTACCCTCACCCAATTTTCCCCTTCAAATTATTTTTAGGTGAATAGATTTTTTCCTTACTTCTGAAAATTTTTTCAACTAGATATTAAAAGAAATAAGAAGTGGGGATTTAATGAGCTCCACTCCCCTTGGTACTCCTACTGTTGCTTTAATTGAATAGATTATTATAATTTCTTAAGTAATTTATATTTGAATTATTGCCAAAAATTGCTATACAAGTCTGTATGATATTATTCAATCAATTTTTCAAATTTCTGGATATGAGACCAATTATTTACTTATCATTATAAGTAAAATTATGTTTGACATCTCTCCTTCTGCACAAGTTTACCTTAAATGAATGTGTAAATTACTTGTGAGAATCTGACACTTTCTATTTTAGATATTCTATCAATCATTATGGTATTTAGTACCTGTGAATGGAAAATAAACTTAGCCAGTGTTTAATCAAATCTAAGTCTATTAAAAATAAATAAATTCAGTTTCCTTTTTAACCATTTTATGGTTAATGAATTAAAGTGCTTTTAAAGATCATGCAAGCAATGAATGATCAATAGGGAGAACTTATTCGAGTCCTATGAAACTCATTCTAAATCAAAGGTATTACTCTAGATTTCATGCATTTGTGAAAATTACTAGTCCTATAAAAATTAAAATTAATTTGTATAGTACTTGTGAGTTTTGTAAAATAAATACTATGTTAGTTGACCAATAATCCACTCCATATGGTATTAGGACCCTATTTTATTAACTAATAAATTTCTTTAATTCAACAGGTATACTTGTGACCTTACATCATTAGAAAATTTCATTATAGTTTAATGTTTTAATCAAAGAAAATGATTTTTATGTAATCTCAGCTGAAAGTTGAGACTTTCAAAATTTATGAATAGGGATTCTTTTTGTAAGACAAAAAGTATTGTTAAATTTATTATGGTACAATTTTTGTTTCTTTTTACTTGTTTTCCTAGTGTAAATCTGTACACTAGGAAACCAAGTAAACAGTGCTGTTAAACAAATTTTTTAAATATGTATATTTGAACCAAGATGATGAAATAAGGCGACCCCTTGGAACTTCAAATTTATTGGGCTTAGCTGCTTTCGAATGGTATAGCCTTTGCGAGCCTTTTAGCTGCTAGCAGATAAAGATTGTTTCTGAAAGATGGTGAAGATTGTCTTAGCTGGCAGCTAAGAGGTTAGGAGGATGTCCATTCTGAAAGCAACCAAGTCCAATAAATTTGAAGTGTAAATGAGACTCATTATTTCATCAACTACTTGATGACCTTCAGCACATAAAAGGAAAAGTATTTGAACTTAATTGATTTTACTATTTACTAGAAACGATTTAGTTAATTAAAAACAATTAATTCAATTAGACTACTTCCAATATATGTCTAAAAGAAACTTATTTGTTGTCATATATTAATAAATTTCTAATATTTCAGACAGAATTATACATCAGTATTATTTATTTAAAACTCATCTTCTACTATTAAAATACAAAATTTTTATTAACATTATGTTTCATGGTTCCTTTTTAATTGCATTAATTATCTATTATTTAGATCATACAAGTTTATTCTATTGAGTGGCAATTATAAAATTGTATTTATATAAATATTTTGACTGATTGTTAAGCCTTAATTATTTGTGTGTGTGTGTGTGTGTATTTATATTTATATATAAACACACACATTTACCCACATACAAAAAAAAAAAAAAAAAATATTTAGCAGACAAAACAAATTATGGCTACAGGCTAAATCCTTGTTGTCAAGTGACTTACATTCCAGTGAAATGCATAGTGCAATGAACTATACTGATGTATTTTCAATAATTTATTTTAATTGGTTTAAGATCAGACCAAGTATTTAACAATTCTCAATTAGAATTTCTTGAAAAAAATATATCTTCCAGGGATGAATAATTTTTGCCAAGCTTTTGCACATCATGTGATGGCTACTTAAAGGCTAAAAGTAGAAACAAGCCTGAAAGATGTATTTATGAATCTTTCTGGAACCAGTAGAAGCTTATGTAAACAATGTATATCTTATCAAAAGCTTTTAAATTGAAAAAAAAAACAAGGATTTTTTTAAATGTTCTAGTAATCTATTTTTAAATCATCATTACAGAATGATAATTATGATGAATCTCAGAATGANTTGAATTAAAATTATGTGTTTTTCTATTTACTGTAAATAATATTATTTTAAATATAGTTAATCAAGTGATACTTTTTGAAGGGTAAAAATCCCTATGATCTCGCTCTCAGTAGCTGTACTTGAACTCCTTATCTGTTTAAACAAAGGATTGCTGATATCTGACTTACTTCAATCTGCTTAGGGATTTTGCAGTCATGATCACTTTCAAAATGGATTCATTAGAACAACCAATTGCTTTAAATTATTAAAACATAAAAATATAAACACATGTTTATCTTTTCCCTCTTTTAAAGAATTAATTTAGCTCTAAAATTTTTATATTTTTTATGCAAGGTCTTACAGATGAACTATTAAAAAAAAAACAATTTCTATCACCTTTTTTTGTGTGTGTGTGTGTACTGTGAACCAAGAAAGCTTATTTTTTTGTTAAACTATTAATTATATCTTTTTCTTATTAGATGATTTTAGTTGGGGTTCGGTCAAGGTAGGGACCAACCCAACTAAAATCATCTAATAATAATATCTACTGTCAAAAAACTCTCCATTTGAATATCTTTTTCTGTTTATAATTTGTATTTTAATTTAAAATTGTCAAAGTTTTTAGTTATTTGTAAAAATTCATTTATTTTCCAAATTCTTTACTTTTGTAAAAATGAATGAAATTCCCTTAGGTGTAAAGTATGATATTCCTGAAGTTATTTTGCTTCACTTTTCTTATTAATTTCTCTGGTGCAAACATTTACAAAAACTACGCAGTTCAGTTGTAATTCCTTAGGAAAATGAAAGGTAACATTTTTCCTTCTCAATAATAGTGGCAAAACTAAAAAAAAAAAAATGATAATTTTATTTTTTCTCAAACAACATAAATTTTAATTTGTGAAAATACTGCATTCTGACCATGTAAATCATAAAGGAATGTTTCATTTCTCATTTTAGGTGCTTGCCCATATTTTGCATGAGGTAGCAATAAGAAAATAAAGCACTGTTAATAATTTAATATTTAATAGAACAATATGCCCTTGTTACTGAGGCCATTTTTTTAGTTAATAGTAAATAGATGTAAAATTATCAGAATCAGTCAAATTGTGAAATTAGTAAAATTAATAAAAATTTTAAAGTTCATAAGGTATACAGCCACTCATAACCTATGATTAAGATATTAACTATCATACCATTCAAAATTTATTATTATTAATATATGTGTCATAAATGAGAGCTCTTGTAAATTGATAAATATAGTTGAAGAAAATGCCATTCTTGTTTATTTATATGAACACATTTGTTGTCACTATCTTTGCAGAGCAGCATTACATGTTGTATTGTTTTTATTTATTAACTATATTGTTTAAGCGGAGAGGTTTTCACCACACATTAGATTTGGCTTAACAATATTTTGTAAATATAAGTTAGTTTCATGTTAACAGTTAGAAATCTATTATTTATTTTATAAAGAGATATCTTATTTCTGTTCATTTAGATTTATAATTATATAAGTCTAATTATTTAATATAAATTTTATTACACACATATTAGCACTCTTAATATTTTATATTTTAGATGTTTTAGTTTCAAATAGAACTTATTTTCATTATTTTGTCCTGTTTTTTCTAATCCATATTTTATCATTATTGGAAATAATTTTTATTTTATTTACTTTATTATTTTTAAGCCTTATTTCTTTAAACTTGTAGAAGCCAATTTATATTACTATACTATAAATTTATGGTGAGCTTATCAGGAGATTCATAATTTATAGTGTATCATTATAGTTTCAAAATTATATGCAATTATGTTCATTAATAAATACCTTATATTTCTTAGGGTTTTTTTATTTAGAAAATTAAAATGCTTTCAAGTACGTTTATTTTAACTTTCAAGCCTTATTATATAAGAAATGAAAGAATAGTAAAATTCCCACTAATGGATTTATGAAAAAACTGCATAAAAAAGGTTTCTAGATATTTTTAGCTTGCTGTTGCGGTAAGTTCTGGGCGGCAGACTGTTGCTTTTTGAAATGATTTATGTTTTGCTAATACACAATGGATTTCAGATTTGGTTTTAGTAAATCCTGAAGTAATTTAGCTATTGTGTTTGTTCTTGTAATAGATTTTTTAACTTTAATTTAAAAAAAAAACAAAAAACAAATTCAGTTGATGGGGTTAACCTGAATGGAAACTTCAAATATTCACTTACTATTAATATCATTATCAATATTAACTTTTTTATTTTGTTTAGTTCCTCATATGAGCCTTCTTGTCAAAAACAGCATAGATGTGACATTTTTATTTCTTAATTTTCAACAGTATCTTAAATAAATTTTTGCTGAATTTCATTAAAATGTTCTTAAAAACCTTGATTTGTCTTCTTAATTATCCCAACATTGCTTTAAGCTCTATCCTAAATTCTAACTGCTGTTTTTACTTGCAGTTAAGAATAGATTTTCTTGTTTTCTGAATCCCATCTGTTTTATAAATGTTTAGATAAGAACAAGTCTTTGTAAAGCTAGTTCATTTTAACATTAATAACTTTATTAATGCTTAAAAAGAATTGATCTTTATAACTATTACAGTGATTCAATTTTCTACTAACACAAATAAAGAAATTAGTTTAATATTTTTTGGTTTAAGAATTTTTATAATTTAATTCAAATTGGTGAGCTATGAACACTCCTGCCTTCTTCATCACAAATCTCAAATTTAAAGGATAATATATATATAAACGAAAAATAATTATTAAAAAAGAAAAATAGTAAAGCTCAAATACTTTTGATGCCTTTTTATGCCACAAATGATGTAATTGACTGGCAGTGTAAAGAATTTCAAACTTCTTTGATTTGATGTATCAAACTCATATAAAATTTGGTAAATTGCTGGAACAGAGAACCAATCCTCAATTTCATAGAATTCCTTATGCCTATAAGAATACCTTCAATGACAGTATTACAAGAATAGCAATTGATTTTGGCATAGGTCTGCTATTTCCAGGCCTAACATTGTCATATACACTGTTCATGAAATTTGATTTTTGGGTTCTTCATGTCTTTTTATGAAGTGTAAAATTTTGAGTAGGAGTTCTGTTTTTGATTCTTCACATCAATTGAATTCGTTTAATTTTTATTGCGAATAAAAACCAGATAATTATCATTATCGTGGTTAAGTTTTTACATCAAGTCCTGTTCGGCTTTGTTGTATATGGGTTGAATGATACTATCTATAGCATCCAGCTCCATATAAATGTAATTTTTTTTTACCATTCTTGATTTCTGATTTTCACTTACTATTTTCAAATATGCTTCTTATTTGTGTATGCTATCTATGAATATGTAGGTAGAAAACAACTCACTTAAAATAAAAAATACTTGAATTAGCTGATTAATATGACTGCAAACAAAACATTCTGTGCTTGAATTAATATTAAACCCCTTCAGAAATGTTCAAGTGTTGGATAAGAGCTAAACACCGGATGGATTTTAATAAAATTCAATAGTAATTAACCAGAATTGAAGTTAAGAGGGTGAAATAGGTAGCATTAAGACAACAGAGCGACTTTTTTGTAAAACTTACTGTTAAAGACTGGGGAGCACGTAATGAGAGGATCAGACCTTTATGAGAAGGGGCTATTTGAAGGTGACCCTCTGCTTCTTAACTTAAAAGAGGAAATCAAATTTATCCAGATACAGCTTCTCGCTTCATCTAGTTCTGTTGAGAATGTTCTATAGAGTTATAAAAGCTGTATACCTAAGAACACCCCGTGACAGAGCAATGTTAAGTGACAGTAATTAGTAAGTGCAGACAATTTTTCAAGTTGTTTTGAGGCCACTTTATAAATAAGCTCATTTAATTCATTTGTATATATTTTTTAATTGGCTGTAAGTAATTTACATTTTCTATTTATTTATTAGTTAGTAAATAAGCTGGGCAATAGTTTTCATTGTTACCCGCAATAAGTAGGTGTACTTATTTATTATAATAAATTAACTTCAACTTATCTTTGTACTTCATTAGTATTGAAATAGGGAAGATATTTTAGTAGGTGACTGGATTCATTAACAATAGCTTTGGACTTACCCGGATTAAGGCACAGCATTCCTCTCAGTCCAAGAGCTGATACTACCTAGGTCAGATTGGATAAGGGACACAGCGTATGTTAGTTCAGACAGTCTGAAATATATATATAGGTATCAGCATTTATCCATATCTATGCTGGTTTTGCTGGCCATTGGTGCAAAAAAGGGTGGGAGATGCTGGACCCTTGGACGACTTCTGGCTTGAGGAGATGATTGGGAATAAAGACCACATGGGAGTCACCAGACTGGAAAGATTATAACCATTGGAGGACAGTGAGAAAGACAAGGATTGAAGTAAAAAGCGTTTGAGAGAGAATTAAAGACGAATGCTAAAAGTTCGGTAGGATTAATGTGAGAGAAACAGAATGAATATGAATTGAAATGAAGTGTATTAGGAATCTGGAAAGGGCAAGTACCGAAAGTGAGAGGTGCAAAATGGGAATTCAGCTGGTCAGAAGTTATAGAATAGGAAGTAGAGAAAGATCCTAGCAATAGAAAAAGATACTGGCGAATACATTCTGCATCAATAATAGAGACCATTTGTTTAAGGAATTTGAAGCAATGGAGAAAACCTGGGTAAAGTACGCTTCGCACGACCGTCGAATCGTTGCGGCTTCATGACTCACAATATCCCTGATGCCAGGGTATAGGGGGCCGGCGGAAGCTGAGGGTTTAAAGAAGCGTGTTTGTCAAGGAGTGAATGTAGATTGGAAGTGAGGATTTGGAACATGTTTGAGAAAAGGAAACGAGGAAGAGATTCAGGGAATAAATATAGTTTTCTACGTCGGCCTTATCATAGGATTCAGAGAGGAGATTAGAGTTTAGGTCACCTACGATAATTATATTAGGATAGAAAGGAATTAAGTTGTAGAGAGAAGTTTCTAAAATAATGACAATAGGGATATGGTGAGGGCGATAAACCAAATCAGAAGAAAATGAGTGATGAATACCTCAGAAGAAGAACAGCAACTTCAGGATGGAAGGATGGCAGAAGATGAAGACCAGCTTAGAACTAGGGATTTGTACATGTTAAGGACACCGCCTTCAACAACACTGTCAACTACTACAAATTTGAAAGTTACTGCTACGAATAGCCCTAACAAGTAATTTATTTAAATTTATTTATGTGTACTACCACAAGTATATTTATAACTATTAAGAACAATTTAGTTTTTAAGCATATATGTAAGGTAAGTATTGCTAGACTGAAATAGGTCTGCCATCAAGGTTTTTTTCTTCCATTTGTTGATCTGCTGCAAGTTAACATTGCCCATCACAGTAAAGTGAAATAACAAGAAATGTGAATTGTCGCTCTTGGACGAGAGAACTTCGATATTTTGAAGTTACAGGCGATACAATTCAAAAATTTCATTGTAGCAGTTGAACCCGGTGACGAACTTCCCAATTATAAAACGATAAAAGTAACAAGAAATACGAAAAAGGTGAACACGAGAAGGTTTAGGCTGCTTTGAAGAGGACATTTGTTTCTGCACCAACTTTTCTAAGGATAGGAAGAATAGATATGGGACGTAAATCATTGTAGGGAGAGGGATTGGGAATTTTATTAAAAGGTTCAACTATTGGCTTGTTTCCAGGAATTAGGAAAGACTAAGTTCTTGAGGGAAAAGTTGTTCATGAGCAGCAGGATAGGAAAGATACTTGGAAGGGTGGCTTTGAGAAGTTTTATGGGAATGCGATCGCTGCTAACAGCATTTGTTTTTATTTTGGATATCGCTGCTAAAAGATCTTCATGAATAACGTCGGAGGAAAATAAAATTGTTTGGGTTAAAATCAGAGCGGCTTAGTAAGGAAATAGAAAAAGGAGACTCCGGAACAGCGAGGAGGTAGTAAAATAAGAGTCGAAGTCATCGGGAGACCCAGGAAAATAAGGAATATTGATAGAGAGTTTGCACAAGGAAAGGCTTCTGAAGATGTTTCACTTGGGCTTAGAGCAGAGGAAAACGCCTCATGGAAGTTAAGCGAGCGAGCCTTTCGAAGAGCGGCTTGAGCCTGGTTTCGGAGATGTCTGGAGGCCGCATTATTCTCAGGATGGCCAGTACGTCTAGCCCGCCTTCTCCTGAGATTTCGCACTTCATCGCTCAACCAGGGTGCAGGGGGGGGGGGGCGAAATCGAAAGGTTTTCAAAGGAACAAGGACATTGAGGATGGAAACAAGATAATTGGAGATGACCTTTTGATCGATCAAAGAAAAAAAAAGAAAAAAAAAAATTGGTTCCAGTCGAGGCAATCACAGTCTGCTTCAAGATTCTCAAGGGTAAGGTTGTCAAACTTACGGAAGGAGACTGATCTTGGTTGAAAGTTAGGAAGAGGAGGAGGATGAGGGATTCCGGACGACTGCAGCTACTATGGCCCTAGCGTCCCAGTCACCAAAATATCAAATCATTAGAAAAAAAATTAGATAAATAAATACGTATACGCTTCAACATGCTTATCTGCTTTAGGAAATTCATTACTCCGGCTGTATTAACTACGTAATTTTCCAAAGAATATTTTAATTCTAGAGTGTTCAGCTCTGGTCATGGAATAAGTAGGGCATTCACAGATTATATGTCGAGATGTAGTGTTGCCACCACAAGCAACACATACAGGAGGAAAACCGCGCTCGAACAAATATCCGTGTGTAAACCTTGTATGGCCAATTCGAAGGCGGGCCAGTACCATCTCTTCACGTCTGCTGGAGCGCAACGATGTCAACCACTTGACTGGGTTCTGCTTCATTTCGTGCAATGCTGTTCGGGGGCATTCCATCCAAAACCTCTTCCATTGTTTTCTTCCTGTATAAGGAGCAAAGATAGTTCACGATGGGTCAGAGGGACGGACAATCTGTCAGGCAGGTCATGGGCCTCATTTGCTGCCCTGGAATACCAGAATGGCTCGGTATTCACCCAAATGAAAGTTAGGAGTATACATGTTACATGATATGAGGATTAAATAATACTGAGAAAAAAATGAGACAGGATGCTGTGAAAAATATATAAGGTTATTTTGTGAGTCAATAATTATAGTTCCAGCCAAGTGTCAACAATTCGTGTGCGATGAGTGGGTTCAAAGGGAACACTAAAAAAGACGACGGACAAATCTAGTGTTTTAGTGATTCTGCTTTTAAATCTATTGACACTAAAAGGGTAAATTGATATTTTGATATATGTGCAACATAGTATTTTTGGAAAGACCGGAGTCAGTTCCAGGTCATTATAATGTCTTTAAATTTTATAAATATTATTGAACACAAAATAAGAAAATAGAGTGCTAAATATTGCATTTTAATTAATGAAGAACAAGTGGGTAGGATAAAACGAAAATACTACAAAAATTGCCGAATTTAAAACGAATTGACTTAGGCAAGATCACATTTACTGTTTATCACCATTTGTATTTTTTTATAATTATAAAGCCACTATAAAAAATAATAATGCGAATCAATATATATATATATATATATATATTGATAAGAAAATAGTTGTCGATTTAAAAAAATTTTGATTTAGTAAAAGTTGAGTAAGCATTTAATATTTCTTTAAATTCAATCTCTTTGGTATCATATTATAGATTTTTGAGCCAAAAATCAATTATCCTAGGAACTATTGACGTTTTGTTATTAGCGCCTTATTTGCAACTTTTTGCCAATGGTACGGTTTAACTTGTACTTGTATATTGCTCAAAGTGTTAATTATTTTAGATTTGATAACATTCTTGTTAATGCGATTTCTGATATACAGAATATGCGGCTGTGCTTTACTTGTTAATCTCTTATTCTCTTCAATGTGTTGTCTAGATCATTCTAGCTTCCGAACGGTAATTATTAATTTCTGGAATTTTATTACAATTATTGCTATTACTAGTGTTTAACTCTTTATTTTTTGTATGATAAAACTGTTAATGATAGGGATAACTGAAAAAAAATTGAACTTGACTTTAAAAATTTTTTGTGTTATTGTTTTAAAAATACTTGTTTATTTTTTAACTTTGTGGAGTAAGTATTTTTAAAGAAAATTTTAAAATTATTATATTTTTAACAGAAATTATTGTAAAATTCTCATTTTGTGAGTGCATACCCACACAGAGAGACATTTGTATTCATTCCATTTAATTAACTAGCTTTAATTATCATGAAATATTTTTTGATGTGTGATTAAACATTTCTTCCTCTGGGATGTATTTAGATGATTTTTGAATTCAAATGTAATTGAATTTTGAATAGAGTTGAAGTTGGTCATTATTTGTATGTATTTTCCATAATAGAATTCTTGTCTATATTGATTTCATTATTTCAGCTGATTTATCGTTGTGACATCTAGCTATTTACATTGGTACAATGAAGTAGTTTTGGAAAAATTTAAACTCAATTTTGTTGATCTACATTGGAGAAGCTAATAATTTGATCAGTTACTTATATATATATATA
>KZ807189.1:271705-294948 GCA_000696205.2 Oncopeltus fasciatus | reverse complement strand
TTAATATTTTAAATATATATAAAACACAAAATAGGTGAAAAACATAACATAATTTTTTTTTCTCAAATAAAAACATGTTTAGAAAGATATTTGAGAATGTAACTTGTAGTGTTGGCTGAACATCTTATTTTTAAAATATAGAGACCTATTTTGGTATTCTGACTTTTAATAAAAAACCCTTGAATATATTTAATTTTTGGTTGAAATTGTATGTTGAGGATCAAGGTTCATAGGAATAACTGTATTAGTATTCATAAATTCTTCATGTTATTAGTGTTGCGAAATGCTGTAAGGATAATAATAGGTCTACAATGTAATTTTATAATGAAAAAATTTTTGAGAAAATTAAATTTCCTAATGATCTAAAACATCTTTATGAAATACACTTATTAAGGAAGAAAATTATGATTGTATCTGCAATTGGTACACCCATTCCCCATAACCCTTCCCAGTCTATCTATACCAAACTTTAGTGTTCATGCATTTTATGCTCATTATTCTCTAGATCTTTTAATTTTTGTCATCTTTTATCCATCATTACTGAATCGTAAGAAATCTTTTTAGTTTACACAGCTCTTTTTAATCTTTTAAAAATCTTTTTAATTGTCGGACTTAAAAACTAATTCGGCATTTAAGTTTTTTTAAATATTGGATAAGTCCGTTTTTGCCTGAAAATTGAGGAAAACAATTGAGATGGGAAATCTGATTAGGTTTTTCACCTCCGGCTTGAGATACTTTTAAACCACCTAAATTGTCGATTAAGCCTTTTTGAAATTGTAAATTAAATATATGAATATTTATATGTATTTAGAATGTGATAGAATTTGTTTTTCAAAATTAGACATGCACATGAATTTTCCTTTCTTATCACTGTCAGTTTATATTTGAAAATATGATGTATAAGACTTGTTAGTGTGTATATTTATAAAAATAGCTAGGTGTGGTTTACATATTTTTTATAATCTACTGTTTTTTATGACTACTTGATCTGTAATCTAAGTATATTTCAAACAATACATATTGTCTATTACCTATTTTTTATTATTAATAAAATAATTTATCAATTCATATCTTAATAAGTCTTTATTATTATTTGCAACTTCATTCCACAATTGCTGAATAATCTGTGGTGGTAAAAGATTATTTGCTATGATTGCACATTTGGTCAGCTACCCTTTGAATTGTAACTTTAATGCCGGGGTATTTCTCACAAAAACTGTTCTACAGCTCCTGACGGTAGCCAATTCTAATTGTTTCATTTTGTGTCAAAATAAGGTGCTTATTAAATTTATTCATCTCAATAGTCCATTTCTGGGCTGGTTGTCCCTCGAGAAGGCTCGGGGGAAGCCCTTATCCCAGCAATATCGGCTGTCATTCTTTCGGGTTCCCTAAGAGGGGTACGCCTGTTCAACCTACACCCATCAGTGGTTCACAAGCTGTCACCCCCAGCCCTGGCTCCAAATGTGCCCTGGCGATCCCCAGGCAGTGGCCATTCTCTATTCCTCCGTCTAAGGTTGTACTCCATATTTAATTGGAATTGCCTTTTATACTTACAGCCAGGTGTGTCATCCAGGTGAGGTTGCCCTGAGGTGTGTACTGATAATGGCCTTAGTGATAGAGTTTGTTTTTAGTGTACTGTTCTGGTGAGTGTGAGAGGTTTACTATGCTCAGAGAAGGGGGATCACAATGCCCCAGCAGTTGCCCTTATTGACATGCTCCTTACTTATTTATTATTATTATTATTTGTATGTTCTCAATGATTAATCCTGGTATATCATAGGCTGCGGCCGACAGGCAAGGAGTCCTAGCGTTTCTTGTAATTAAAAAAAAAAAAATTCACTATTTTTAATTTCCCCCTACATTTATCCTTACAATTCGACACATTGATAATAATACTGCCTCTTGTATCTGACATATTAATCCTTTGTCAAATCCTATTTCTTCAAAACCGCCAGATAATGTACGAGGTGCCACACCAAGTTCTGACATTGTAATAGGGACTATTTTGACACTTGCGACTTCCCTCCATTGCGTTAAAATTTCAGATGAAAGCTGAGGGAAGGCTGTATTTCCTCTTTTTTTCCGTGTATGCAATAGTGAAGTTGTTCGTGTCAGGTACCTCTACATCAATCAAGAATACCCTTTTTTTTCTTTTCTCATGCCATACCAAGTCAGGAAGGACGGTTATGCAGGATAGAGAGATATGACAGCACTGTGCGGTCACAGTATATGGTATTTTATTTGTTTTCTAGGACTAATGAGGGGGAATTATTATTATTATTAAAGCACTTTATGCCAATTTTAATTTTAGTATATTTCCCATGGGGACACAAACACATATATATTTATATATAAATATATCTGAGAATATAACTTTAAGTGTTAACTCTTATTTTTAAAATATTGAGTTTTTTTTTTTTGTTTAGGCTTTTTATAGCAGGCCCTGAATGTATTAATTTATGGTTAAAATCAGGTGCAGAGAGTGTTTAGAGAGAAATAATAATTGTATTTGAGTTGCATTAAAATTTACTTAATATAATAGGTGTAAAATGCAATTTTCTAAATTTGATGTTCTATAATATTTTAATAATAGAAAACTATGATTGAGGAAGAAATTTATGAAAGTATCTACGATGGGTGAGCTCTACCCCCCACTCTTATCTTCCCAGCCAGTGCATTTGTTTATTCTAATCTTTAGTCTCAAGCCTTTTACACTCATTGTTCTCTTCAGCTTTTAAATTAAATTTCCTCATTTACTCTTATTTATGTCAATCTTTAATGAAACATGGGTAATCTGCTTAGTTTAAACAGCTCCTGTGTGAAAGACATTTTTTATTTTGAATTTTAATAAATAAATAAATAAATTAAATGATTTTGAACTGACCATATTTTTAGCTTGTCTTGTGTGATGAAAAATTTAAATCATTCTTAAATTATGTCTAGTACGCTACACCCAATATTCAGGCAACATTATGTCTAAGTCTATTTGACTGAAAAAAAATTTGAAAATAGAGATCCATAGAATTTTTTAAAATTTTGATTTTTATTTCAATTTTGTTTATAGTTACCTTTTTTTAAAAGGCAAGCTTGTGTAGAAAAAGATTAACATGTCTAGTTTGTAACAATTAAATTTAAAAAATGATTTAATTATAATTATTGTTCAGGTGGTAAATATGTATGATGTGTATTTTATGAGCTAATTAAAGCTACTCATTGATCTGTCTGTTCTTCAATATACATTATAATTAAAGGAAGTTTGGGGTTCCATAAAAAAGATATTTTAGTCAGAACATGTTTTGGGCTTCATGCCATATATCCTATTTGATTTTAGATAGGAATGTAAGCTATTAATGTTGTTCTCATAGTAGAGTTTAAAAAAAAAATGTATTATTTTTTCTACATAAGAAGAGATATCAAAAATGCTGTCATGAATATGTGTATGTGTGTGTGATCCAGCGTAGCAGGTTTTTATTTATATACACTCAGTGTCAAAATGTTAGACACACTGCAAATATTGTAATCCCTACTCTTCCACCTTTTCAAATCACCCGTAAAACAGTATTATAAGAATCTAAGACTCACCTGAAGTTGATCAGCAGCCTGCTTGTGTACATAAATAAATACAAAAAATATATACATTTTTTTTTAAATTTCAAATTAAAGTTATGGTCCGTCAAAATATTAGACACACTCCCTGGTAAAAATAAATAAAACTCATTTTAATACTTCGTGGCCTTTCCACCACCGTTTATTAATTCAAAAATTCTGTTTGGTAATGCATCGAACAATTTTTTGATAATTTCTTGAGGTATTTGTTCCCATGAAGCCAGAATTACAGATTTCAACTCTTCGATTGTTCCAAACTGTCTTGATTCGGAGTTCAGGCTTCTTGAAAGAACTCCCCAAACATTTTCGATATTGTTTAGGTCTGGGGGGACAGCAGGCCAGTCTAATTTGAGAATTTTGTTGCTGGTAAACCAGTCTTTAATTATTTTCGCTGAATGTATTGGAGCGTTGTCTTGCTGGAAAACTGGTGTGCCCTCAGACATGCCATTAAATGTTAACTTTTGCTCCTCTAAGAAATTTTTATATTCTGTTAACTCTTGATGAAAGAAATATCAAATTTCCTTTCTTTTTGTAACCAATTGATGCCCAAACCATAACTTTGCCTCCTCCCATTGACGCCTTGATAAAATTTTTTCTGACTTTCTTAAGTCATGAAAATAATAGGAACATCCATCTAGCCCATCTAGATTGAATTTTTTTTCATAACTAAAAATTACTTTTTTCCACTCCTCAGTCCATGAAATTACATTTGGAGCAAAGGCCATCCTGGCTAATTTGTGGCGGGTAGTCAAAACTGGTTTTCTTTTTAATTTTGTTCTAACTATTGTTTTTGACTTTTTTAATAATCTTTGAACATTTCTTAGTTTTGTTTAAACTCCAGTTTCCTCAGCAATTGCTCTTGCCATTTTGCAAGAGTTGGATGCGATTCGAAGGATATTCCGTTTTTCCCCTTAATGTCAAAACAGGGAGCCTCCCAGAAGAATGGTGGGTTCCATATGTCTCCCCATGCCAAATAAATTTTGCGACCGATGAAAAACTCTGCTTGATTCGGCGGGCTATTTTCCTACAACTCATACCGTCCTTGTGGAGTGAAGAAATCAAACGGCGCTCTTCTTCGGAGAAACACTTTTTTTTCCCCATAACTCACGTTTTATTTTAGGTCTATTTGCAAACAAATTTAACACTACACTGAAGTAGAAAAGGTTCTTAACGATTTCAACTGTAGAGGATTAAGAAAATAGTAAACAACAACAAGTGTGTCTATCATTTTGACGTATGTAAAATGTCAATATTTACTGATATTGGATTTAAATAATCCTCAAGGTCTGAGAACATTGCCCCCATTTCGTGGGAGGCTATTGATAGAATAACTGATTTTTCAAATTATTCTATCCTAAGTCCTCATACTTACTACAAGTACATGTTTTTCTTGTTGTGGACCGCTAGTCATTTTCTTCCTTCCTATAATTATGCTTTAAAGCTCAAATTCTTTTTTTAATATTATAAATTGTTCTTTGGAAATGTTTTATTAGGGATTAATTATCTTCTTATGAAGATAGTAAATTTTTTAAAACACTAGTTAATGGACATGCTTTATACAAATTTTATTTAATTCAATGATTTAAAATAATTTTTGTATATTGTTTAAAATAATTTGCTCTTTAAATTGTTTATTTTTTTTTTCAGACTGATTCCTGCAAATGAACTTAACTCATAACTTCCACATATAAAAATAAGATGATCAGTACCATAGCTGTTATGTTTTAGCCTGGAATCTGCTACATCTAAGCTAATTCAGCTTCATGTTAGATATGTCTGTTAAACAATAAAAATTTTAATCTTTGAAAATTGTTCACTGATAACAGTAAAAACAAAATAAATGTTTTTTTCTTTTTTTTTACTAAAAGCAGTGGAAGTAATATGTCAAAATATTTTTGTACAAAATCTTTTAACAAGTGTTGTACTAAAGTGTGCAAATTCTCCTTAAATCGATTTAAAACATGCTTCACTTAAGGTTGTCATACGTTTAAATGTATGGAAAAATTATGTTAATAATTTAACTTCTTAGTACTAAATTCATGCTAGAATTTATGCTATGAATTCAGATGCTTATACTCAGAACATAGATGACCAAACACACCATGAAGTGTCACGTTCATTGCACAGTATCAGTGTAAACATTAAAAAAAAATTAACTAACCATTTGGAAGAGGACCACAATTTCTATTATAAATCAAATATTGAGAAACCCATTGAAGATTTATGTTCTTATACTTTTGATGAGCCAGAGGAGCCAAAAATTGATATGGTTTCTCAAAACCCTCCTGCAAATGATAGAGAGTTATTTATTAAAAGTTCTTTAAATACAGAAAACATGTTAGAAAAGCAGAAAAATATGGAATGTCTTCAGTGCCATGTTTCTTTTGAGTCTTATGGAAAGTATCAAGAGCATATAGTATTGTTCCGCTACTATAAATGCCCAAAATGTAGTGAAACCTTTGAATTTGGAGACAGGATGAGTGCACACATGGTTGTCCATCGAGACGAGATAGATCAGTGTTGCTATTGCCCTAACCGTCCTAAAGATGCACGTGATTATGGTGAACATGTCATGAATGTCCATCAAGAATTCAGTGTGATTACGTTTCAAGGCTGTGGTAATCTAAGTAATCTTTTGACGTACATTGATTCTTCTCCTCTTGCCTTGGATAACCAATCAGCTAAGAGTGATAATTTGTCTAACTTTCAACATTCGAATAATTTATCTTTAAGCGTTAGTAGAATTAGTACTGATGAGAATCTGGATCTCAATCTCCAACTTATCAAGAACAGAGACATGCCAATATTAGATAACAACAATGAAAGTCTGGGAGATCAGTCTAAGAGCATTTCAGAATCTGATGCTATATCTAACATAGCTAAACCTACCAGTGAGCCTGTTGAGTGCTCTGACAAGAGTCTAAATGTGCTTGATGAAATGATGCGTGAATTTTTTACTGAAAAAGGGAGTACCTCTGAACTTCAATGTGACAATTCTGCAAATAACTGTAAAGAAATAGGAGCATATGGAACCAAAAGTAACATAGAAAAACAGAATAGTCTAAATTCGCCAATCTTATTTACTTGTCTGTTTTGTAATTCATCATTTACTTTTTTCAAAGAGTTTTGTTTGCATGTGAAAAACTTTCATATTCCAGATTCTGGTGTTACGCTCAAATGTCCTAGTTGTCATTTATTGTGCAAGACTATTAGTAATTTACTTTCTCATGTGAGTGGAAAGCATTTAATGCTAGGAAAGAATTATTTTCTTTTCCATGTTATTCAAAATCTTGAGTATCACTTGAATGGATATCACAAGCTTCAAAATATTCACTTTGATTGTGGTATGTGCCTTTCTTATGCTGTTGTTTTGGAACAGTGGCTTGAAGTTTATTGTCTTATAAAATGTCCTGAATGTAAATTCCAAGCTTCCTCTAAAGGTGAAATTTTGATGCATTATGAGAAGAGTCATTTAGTAGGTAATCAAAATTTTGAAGTTGAGATTGAAATTCAGAAAAGGTATGACGAACATAAAAATAAGCATGAGGAGGATCTTGATGTCTGTAACATATGTGATTCATATAAAACAATTGTCAAGAAAAAAAAGAAAAAAAAGAATTTAAATAAACTTGTTAAAGGTAATATGGAGTGCAAGTCATGTGAGGATATTATTCAGCAACTAATAATTCACATATATAGTGAATATTTATCCAAAGAAAAAAAATGTTTTTCTTGTGGCTTGCTACAGTTGACCGATTCAGAATTAATTTTTCATATTCAAAATTCTCACAAAGAATTAACAAATTATAATTGTTTATTTTGCAACAAGAATTTATTTTCAATTGATGAATTTAATGCTCACATCTCTGAAAATCATAATTTGCAAAATGATTATTTAAACTGTTTGTTTTGTTCAAGTTTATATAAAAAATTATTAAAACATTTTGTTGATTCTCATGATTCATTCAAAGTACTTAAGTGCTCCACTTGTGTTAGTTACTCTTTGAATAAGGTAATACTAAATAAACATTCTGAGGAGCATGAATCTCTGTTACCTTTAACCCAAGTGATCGAGTATCATCGAGATGATGTTGAGTCCAGCAAAGTCATTTGTGATTCTGATGCTGACGATTTAGTTAAGGTAAAGGAATCAGATGCCAGTTGCCTTGATAATACAGGGGATTCTTCAAATTTAAAGATGGATTCCACAATTATCTCTGTTAGTAATTCCTGTCTTCCTGATGATGAAGCCTCTTCTTTATGGGCAGAATTTCAATCTCTTCAATGCATCAGTTCTGAACTTTCATCACAGATCAATTTAGGAAATGATGGTGTCCATGAATGTTCTTGTTGTTTCTGTGATACTAAGTTCACCACTTTTAGTGATATAAACCAACACACTGTTTCAAAGCATGAAATTCCTTGGCCAAGAAATGTAATTCTCTGTAAACACAGTAATCTTCAAAAAGATGATTTAGTGGGGTATTTAACTGCCTTTTACAGTGCTAGTAAAATCAATAAATGTCCATTTTGCTGTGAATTTAAAGAATTTGACCTTGATCAAGTCGCTTATCATATTTCAGAAAATCATTCAACAAATGGAAAAGTATCTTGTAGCCATTGTGACTATACTTGTACCCGTGGTAAAATGATGGTGGAGCACAATGAAAAATATCATTCAATTGATAGTTTCTACCCATGTAAATATTGCAGTTTCAATGCTTCTACTTTAGATTTATTGTTTATGCATCTTGAGCAACATTTGAAAAAGATTTATAAGTGCTTTGAGTGTCAGTCTTTCTTTATTTCTAGCAAAGACTTAATGAATCACTTTATAGAAAACCATCTTCAGAATCACTCGTGCATTCATATAGAGTTTATTGAATTAATTCGTAAGACATTACTGGATCATTCAAATTCAGAAGGCGAAGTACCCTTTGAAGATTGCCCAAGTTTGAATTGCCCACTTTGTTTCTTTTTTGCCCAAATATTAAGCGAATTATTGGGTACTTCTGTCAAGGATCTTCCTAGTACAAAAAGTCCTTGTAAAGAGACTCATAATACAGAAAAAGAAAGCAAATATTTAAAAGATTGTATTAATAAATCAAACTCTTTTATTAACTATTCCCCTATGCATGTTGATGAAACAAAACTTAATGGTAATATAAAAATGGAAGTAAATACATGTAGCTGACGCAAAAAAAAATGTATTAATTCTCCAGAAGAAAAAAAAAACATTAAACATTTACGAGGTGGTGAATTTAAATGCCTTGTGTGTAACTGTTATCTTCTTTCTGTCAAACTAGTTGTTTACCACTTTTGCAGGCACCATGATGATCGGCTTCTATGTGTCTTGCAGGAAATAAAATCATTCACAGAAAAAATTTATTCATGCCCATATTGTGAAGAAGACTTTTCTCACATTGAAACTTTTAAAGAGCATTATGGCACTCACATGAAAAATGAAAGTCCTCTTGGTTATAATTGCTTAAGCTGTAAATTTAGTTGTTCTACACTAGATGCAATTATGAAACATGCAAATAAAATCCATCCTGATGAAATGAACTACAGATGCAATCATTGTGATTTCAGATCAACATTATTAGAATATTTATACATGCATTTATTAGAAAATCATATAATAATTTACAATTGCCTTCACTGTGATTATCTCTCTAATTATTTTACTGATTTATTAATTCACTTTGACAATCATGAAGGTATTTGTTCTTTCAAATGTCCTATATGCTTTATTATAAATAAGTCATATAAATCATTAGTTGCTCACATAGAAAATGTACATACAAAATCTTCGTACAAACAATTTCAGAAATCTAAAATAAATTCAGAAGAGAATGAAACTTGTAATCAGGGAGAAATAAAGTACAGCAATACTAAATGTGATTTTTTTATTTTTGATTCTAAAACTATAACTTTTTATGATAGGCCTCTTGAAAAAAATAATGAATGTAAAAATTCTATGAAAGAGGAGAACATTCAGAGGAGTTCTGATAACAAACCAGAGAAAAAAGAGAAAATTGAAATGAACAAGGAAGTTAATTACAGCAAATCTGATGATGAAACACAAGATGAACATTTTTCCAGCCAACAGTCCATTATGGATGAATCATTAGAAAATATCAGTGGCCGAATGGGCAGTCCATACAAGTGCCACAAATGTGAGTTTACTGATAAGTCTCTTTCTACTCTCACCAAACACATTAGAACTTTACACTGTACTAAAAAAGAAAAGAGATATAAATGTGAACAATGCAGATTTTCATTTTACGAAAATGAAGAACTAACAATGCACGTAAGGGACAATCATACCCCACATGGTGGTGCATATGAATGTTTGCTTTGTAGTTTCAAGGGTTTATTACGTGAAGATCTCAATGAACATTTGAGGGCTGATCATAAGGATACTAAGCTTCTGTTCTGCTCTCATTGTAAATTCATGGCTCAGTTTGAGGATGAAGTTAACATCCACTTAAAAGAAGTTCATGTTGATTTAGTAGGGCATAAGTGCCCTTTATGTGAGGAGCAGTTTTCTATTCTAGCAAAACTAAAGGAGCATTTTGTTACAAACCATAGACAGAAGCATGAAAACTTAATAGAATGTTGTGATTGCCCACTATTATTCTCTTCAATTGAAGAATTTATATCACATATGAGTGTTGCACACATTAATAACAAAAGCTCTGAAATTATTTTTTGTTTTGCAAAAAAACTTCACCAGTTTATCCAAAGTGACTCCGTTACATTAAATAATATTTACAAAGAAGCTTATGCGTATATGATAGCATTTGCTATGAAACACTATGTTAATCCAGGAATAGAGGCATGTTTAAAATGTCCATCATGCAATGAAAATGCTACTCGCCTCATTAGTCATGTTACTACTACACATTTGTTTATGACAATTGAACCTGTTAATGATGCAGATTTTTCATCTAGTGAACTTCAAATTCAAACCGAAGATGTACTTGAAAAAACCTGTGGACATTGTATAGACATTGTTCGAAATTTTGTCAAACATATAAAAAAAAATCACTTCAATAAAACATTTAAGTGTGACTTTTGTGATTATATGACTATAAGAAGAGAAAGCTTGGAACTGCATTCTAAGAATGTCCATTGTTTTTCATGCCCAAAGTGTAATTTTTTTCACGAGTCCCAATATGGTTTGAAAGAACACATTTTCTTAAAACATAAGTCCAAAAAATGTATTCATTGTGGTTTTAGTTGCTCTAATTTTGATGACTTTAAAAGCCACATGCGTTGTGTTCACAAAGATAAAAAATCTTATATCTGTGACTTATGTGATTTCCGTACCTATAGAATGAGTAACCTGGTTATCCACTGGCAAGGAAAGCATGATAAAAATAAGGTTAATAAGTGCCCCCATTGTGATTACTCAGCAGCTTTTCCTCATGACTTAACTAGGCATGTGAAAAACAGACATGTCTTTCTGGATGTAATGAATTGCTCGTATTGTGAGAGGACCTGTAAATCCTACTTTGAGCTCAATAACCATATTATAAATTCCCACAAGGAAGTGACTCAATTCATATGTCCTTTATGCTCTCTCAGTCTTTTTAATGGAGATGATTTCGTAAAACACATGAAAACTGAACATAGCTCAGCAACTGATTTCATTTGCCCTCATTGTGGTCATGAGACGTGTAATGTAAACTTACTTAGTAAGCACATTAAGAAATCTCATATACTTGAAAAAATGAAGTGTTTGCAATGTAAATTTAGTACTCTTAGTCAAGAAGATTTTGAAAGCCATACAAAAACATGCAAAGACAAAGTCGGAGTTCATGTATGTTCTGTTTGCGGTTTCAGATGTTCTGTTTATGATAAACTTGAATTACACATTGTGTCATCTCATAAAAATGTTAGTGCCTTTACTTACATGGCAAGTACTTTGCTTCCACTTACTGTAGTAGATGATGATGTGACTTCAAATTTGATAGATGGTGAAAATATCTCATATTTGAAGAATTCTGGAACAATGAAAATAAATACAGCTAATACAGAAAATGAAATAAACAATAGTGGGAAGTCCAGCATGCAGATGTATACTATAAAATTTGCATGTTTACTCTGTGAAGAAAATTATGGTTTATTGTCTGAAATAAATAGCCACTTGAGAGAGAAGCATTATGAAAAAGAGAATTGGACTTGTGATAAGTGCACTTTTTTTTCTAATGATTCTAAGTCTCTATCAAGCCATTTTATATCTGAACATTCTAGTTTATATCGTCCATATAAATGCAAGTATTGTTCATGTTCTACATCTAATTCTATTTTACTCACTCGACATTTTAATGCCCATGATCTCGGTGATCCCAGTTTAAAAAATTTTGATTGCCGGTTGTGTAACATGCCTTTCAGAGGCTTGACAACATTAATTACACACCTGAAAGAAACACATCTTTGGAAGTTTTTGAATAGTTCCCATTCACATCTTATTCAAACAAATTTTATTTTACCAAATGGCCTAAGTCTTTCTATCGGCTATAATACTAATAAACAAAAGAAAAAAAATAAGATAGAAAAAGAGCCTACCACAGAAGAAATTAAAAAAACAAATGCTGGCAATAAAAATAAAACTCTTTCAAGTAGTAAAATACCTTCCGAAAAAATGTGCAAAGACTGTAAAAAAGAGAGATATAAAAAAAAAGATTCTGAGGCACTAGAAAACAAGCAGACCTCAAATAATAGGAAATTTAAAAAAAAATGTGTAACTTGTAATAAAGTCAATGAAAAAAAAAAGTGTTCCAACTACCCTGAAAATAAGTTAGGTAATGGAAGCAATATATTAAAAGAAAAGTGCAAAGAATGTAGACAGAATGATAAAATACCAAATAGTGATGTGTTAGAAAATAAACCATTATCACAAGATGAACAATTGTTAAATGTATGCTCAAAATGTGCCAAAAATTTCATTGAACCTAATTATTACTCCATGGATATTGAACACTCACCTAAAATAAGTAAATCTTCACTTAAAAAAATGTGCAATGACTGTAAAAAATTAATTAATAAAGTGAGGAGTCATGGTTTCCCTCAGAAAAAGTTTAATACTAAGAAATGTAAACTTAAAGAAGTGTGTGTAAAATGTGGTAAAGATTTGAAACAAAGAAACTCTAAATTATCAGATAGTATTTATTCACTTACTACTAGAATTACAAAAACACAAAAGAAAAGCGACAAAGAGAGCAACAAAAACAATTTAAAGGAGAAAAAGTTGGATTGCACAGATATTAACTTAATTCCTAAGAATAGTTTACCTTCCTTTTCTAAGAAGAATAAAGTAAAAAATAAAAAACTGTTTTCTGACTACCCAGAGAATCATGACTCATTCATTAGTGGTCGATCTCCTAAAAATGTTTGTAAGCAATGTAACCATAAAAATGATGAACCAATTTGTTCTGTGTGCTCATTATTTGAACCCAATCTGAAAGGTAATAGTGTATACATTTGCAATGGTTCTAATGAAATTGATGATAAAGAAAAATCTTGTGAATGTCTAGGAAACAAACCTTTTAATAAAAATAAAACATTTTCAAAGGGAATATGTAAAAAATGTAAAGAAAACAATGATGAACTAAGTTCTGACTGCTCAGAAAAAGATCTCTCTCTCCAATTATCTTCTAGTAAAGAACTGATTTCAGACTCTCCGGGAAACAAGCCCAATAAAAATAGTAAAGTTTTCCCAAAAATATGGAAACATTTAAGAAAGTCCAATTATCAAGAAATGAATTCTAATTGTCTAAAGAGTAATCTAATTCCTGAAAGTAATAATTCATTTTCAAAAAAAGTATACAAAAAATTCAATGAAAGTGGCAGTAAACTAAAAATTTATGAATGCTCAGAAAATGATCTTAGTAAAAGTTATAAATCTTCCAAAAAAATAACAAAAACATGTTCCCAAAATGGTAATGAAATTATAAATTCAGTTTCTACAAATAATGATGCCTTTAGCAAAAATAATAACTTCCCTTCTAAAAGCAGTAAGAAAAGAAGAAATAATGATAAAAAAAAAAAAATTAACTGTTCCGAAAATGAATCTGATTTTAATATTAATGACTTACCTTGCAAAAAAGTGCGGGAAAGTCAAAGCTTATCCAAAGAGGCAAAACATGAATCTAACCTTAAAAACATTGATTCCTGTCCAAAGGGAATAAGTGATGATTCTGGTGAAAAAGGCAAAGAAAAAATAAGTTGTGATGGTGAAACTTTGTTTTGTGAAAATCTGCAGAATGGACAGATGAAAAAAAACAGAAACGAAAGTTTTTCTTCAAGCGTGGAAAATATGCTTCCCTTCAAAAAAAGAACCCATTCTTGTTCAAATAAATTGTTTGATGTCACAAATTATACAAGTTCAAATAAAAAAACGAAACTTGAATACTCAGAGAATGCCAACTCTTTTAAAAATAAGAATTCTCAGAATGATCACAGACCTCAAAGCATTAAAGGTGGTAATAATGTTTCATGTTCTGCTTTTAAAAAAAGTACATCCCCTCCAAAAACTAAGCATTTGCCTTCTGTAAAAGTGCCTGAAGGTAATACAAAAAACGGAATCTTGAGTTGCCATAGATCTGATATTTTTTTAAATAAAAAAAACCTACCTTTACCAATAAAGATGTCTAATTTACAGAGTATTAATTGCAATGATACCGAAATTAATTGTAGCAAGAAAAGTAATCAGTCTCCAGAAATTACCAATTTTTCTTGCAGCAGTGAAAGTACTAGTTTGCACAAAATTAATTTCTCAAAAAGAAAGTCCAAGAAACATCCTATAAAAGAAAAAGAGCTTACAAATGTATGCTCAAGATGTTTTACTAAAACTTTTCTAGAGAATTCATCTAATTGTTATTGTAAAAATCAAAACTCTTTTCCTTCTCAAAAAATTGAATATATAAAGGAATTATGTAGTACCATCCCTTTAAAAGAGTCTATTGAAACTCCAAAAAATAAACATTCTTTTGGAAAAAGCTTTTCCTACTCAGAGAGAAAAAGTGATTTTATGGTAAGTGATTACTTTTATCCAGACACCTTTTCTGATAACAGTAATATTTCTGAGGAAAAATCAGGTCATGTCCTAAAAGAAGATGATCATTTCCTGAAAACTAATCATTCCTTTGTTAAGGACAACTCTCATATTCTTAAAAACTGTAAATTAAATGTGTATAGTACACCATGTAGGCTCAAACATGATTGTTGTTCTACAGCCACAGCTTCTGAACATCCAAGAAATTACCATTCCATAAACAAGGCTGACACATATTTTAATGAACTGCATAATTTACAACTGTATGTTGATGAAAGATTAAAACGAAGTTTATTCTATTTAGAAAATTGTAAACCTCAGACGAGTATTGATTTTGGGCCCAAGAAAGATTTCAAAAGAAATACCTATAATTTTCATGACCAATTAGAGGAACATCACCATACGAAAAATCCTCACTCTTCATTGGTGGATGCAAGCAATCAAGGAAACACTTGCAAATATGATGAAAGACAATATTCTGAAACTCATGATATAAAAAATATAAGCCCACTTGAAACTTTTCAAAAATTAAAGCCTGATTTAGTTAATAGTCGGGGAAAAGAGCACAAACCAAAGCCTTCAAAAACTGAAATTCATTTTCTGAAAGATTGTCATATTTCCTCAGTTCCATGTAAACCGAGAACTATCAATCAAAACCTATTGAATAAATGTAAACAGTCCTTGAAAATTAATGATTCTAATGAAATACTCAAGACCAATGAGCTTAACTATCAATTTTTTGATTCAGAAAAGCAACATTTCTGTAAAGTGATGTGTAAGGGAGCATGTAACAGGCAGAATAAAAACAAGTATGCAATTCCAAGCTTCGATTGTCTTGAAGTCAATGGTTCTGAGAAGAAATATCCCTCATCAGATTCACTTGACAGCTACATTAACGATGACTATCACGAAAGTCATATCTCAGATTATTCAGAAGACGGGCCTTCTAAAGTTTGTAGTAAATCATTTTTGAAGTCAACTAATGTAGAAAGCAATGATGACAATAAAATACAAAGATCTCATTCTTCTGAAGATCAACTATTTCTGGAAGAAAATCAGTCTTCTGTAAAGTTATTTAAAACCCAGAGTAATAAGATTTATTTAAAACGACGACATACTTCTGAAAGTAGATCTGATTTAAAGAAAATAAAGCAAAACTTAATAAAAAAGTTGCTAATAACACCAAGAAAGAATAAGCTTTGAATGTTTAATCTAATTGATAATAATTTTTTTTTATAATTATATGATAATATCCTATACCCTCAGGTGAATAATGTGCATGTTTTTTTGCCAGATTTATTTACTACTTAAAACAGAAGTTGGCTCAGTTATTATTGTCAATTCAAAACATTTGATTCCTTAACTAGATTTTGTTTGAATATTGAAAGCATTATTCAGCATAAATGTGCATAAAAAAGCAGTTAAATTACCTTTAAACTAATGTTCAAAGTTCTTAGGTCTTTGACTGTGTGGCAACCAAAATGTATTTAAAATGTACTTCTGCATTAAGAAAATTGCTTATTAAGTTAATACATACTTCTATTTTTATTGTTTTAAAATTATTATTTATAGTCCTGTAGCTAAAGTGCTGAATAAGTTCTGATTAACAAATGACTATTTACTTTGGTTCTTTAAGTGAGCCAGCTTTCTGAGTTTGTTTAAAATCATCATATTTGTTATCCGAGAAAATTTGCTTTTTGCTGAATTAATTTTGAGATGCTTAAGTTTATGCTGACTTAACATTGGCTAGATTTATGATTTTCTCTGCACAACCTAAAGCAAAAAGGGAAAAAAATCAGTATTAACCTCCTAACTGTGAAGTCCAATTTGAAGATTCATTTTTCTGAACATCTATTATCAAATAATGAATCAAATTTATTTTAAAAAACAATATTTTTATAGTCATTCTCAATGAATTGGTAATGCTTATTTCATTTAAAATTTATCATTTTGAGTGATATTTTATAGAAAATTGAAAACATGTGATTTCTTAAAAAAATTTAGAACCAAAGAAGGTTTAAGTATATAGTTGGGTTCAACTATAGAATTTATATGGTGTAAATAAATGTATATAAATATTTATAAACACAAAATGTTTTAAAGCTATAAAAAAGAAAAGTATAATGAGTTATTAACCTTCCCATTAAATGAAGATTTAAAATTAAAACTAATTTTAATAATAAGTGTTTACTTTCAATTGAAAAGTAGTAACGATTATAACCTCTTAGTTTTATGACATAATTTTAAACAATTACACTAATCCTTATTAATCTGTGTCAATTTCTTAAACTGATTTTTTTAAAACTAAGCCATGCATCAAATTTAAAATTAATCAGTTGAAACTAGGTCAACTTTAAATTTAGAGCACTATAATTAAGATCAAATTAAGGTTATTTGAATCATGTCTTATAATAAGGTGTGAGTGAAGGAAACTTTTTTTGGTCACTTGTATTTTGTAATTGTGTACTGAATTACAAAAAGCATTCTTTCAGTTTTATGCTATATCATTGTATTGCATTATTTTGTAAATTGTAAAGTTTGCAAATGGATAAATGATTTTCTTCTTGCTTGTTTTTCCCAAGTGGAAAATTTCAGATGATTTTAACTCTGTTTTTTTTTTAGGACTTAAATTAAATTTTTAAGTGAAGCAACTTGATTGAGTTGATAGCACTTGTGTAACAAAATAAGAAAAGTTCCATGGAATGATACTCGCTAACTTTGAAATTGGAATTTCTTAAGAGATCAGATAGAAGAAGGTAGAAAATTAACTGAAACCCTGATAGAATTTTTATTTGGAAAACCATTGCAGATTTTCTGAATTTTTTAAAACTCAGAAATCAATTATGTTACAATTCCATTTTCCATCCATTTTCTTTGTGACTTAATGTCACAGCGGTACTGTCTATTTTGTTTTTCTGATAAGACTTTGTTCTACTGCTTGATTTTTCAAATTAGATTCTGTAGTTCATGGGGGTAACATGGAAACAGGCTCAATCCCCTCACAAACCGAGTTCTATAATGACTGGTTTTTGTAGATAGATTTATTTTTAGAATTTATTGTATTTCTAATTTTGGTTCACTCAATTTTCTGTTTTTTTCACCAATTAATTACTTACTGGGATGTTGTTAATATGGAATAATATTTTAGCCATTTACTGTTTCAGCGATATCTTTCATTTTGACCAATGTAAAAATTGGTAAGGTTTTCACTGTCAGTAATTTTAAGAGAACCACTGCCCTATAGTCATAGACAAACAAATTGAAGTTATGCTATACTTCATATTGTACTTAAGCAATGGTCAAAATATTCAAAGTTTCCTCTGTTTAAGGAAGTACTATATCTGTGAGAATGATTTTTAACAGCATAGGCAGATAAAAAATATTGGTAAATATCACATTTAGTGTTTGCTACTGATGTGTAAATACTTTGACTGGAGTTGGTTCTAACTAATCTTCCAGATGATCTTGATTACAAGTAGAACTTTTGTCAGCAATTAATATTGATCCAGTTTGAGAATATTTAGCTTGCAGAGGACTTAATTTTTTAACTAATAGAGTATTTAATTATAGAAGTAATTTATTTCAAGATAATTACTTGCAATATACTTAAGGAGCTATATCAGTAATCTTATATTAAAGTAAAAATGTGTCATGGTATTTTTCAAATTTCATATACAGCTAGCATGAAACCCTGTCATTATTTTTTTACATTTTACAGTCTATTGTATATATTGTATATAATGCTCAATGTTGGATACGATGTTTTGAAATTATTTATTTTGAGTTCATGTTGATTTTTATTTATTGTTCTGTATATTTATAGTATTATATGAGGATATTAAAAAAAAAAAATGAAGTGATATTTTTGTATATTTATCTGAATAATGAGAATGCTCATCTTGTGCAATATATTTTTAAAAAATCTTTATTTTTTTACTTCATCCTTTGGGTGAGTTTATTATGTCTTTTATTTATTTTTTACTAATAATCTATTAAGTCTTCTTTATAATGCCTTTGCAAATTTGATACTTATTAAATATCTAGAAGTTGTGAGATTTAAATTACAACTCCCCAACTTAAAAAAAATAATAAAAAATTATCACTTAAACTAAATGGTGATTTTATAACTTTCCAAGTGTCTTACATATTAAGCCATTTCTTTAGTGCATGATGCTGAATTATTAAGTAATAAAATTAGAATTTTACAAAAGATTAATGTGGTTATAAATTATTCTAGCCTTCAAATAGTGTCATATTTTAAAATAGAGTATTTTTGTTGATATTTTTCTTCCTTCATTCATATTATTTAAAAAAAATAGTACTGTACCGACTTACCAGCACAATTTAGGATATATTTTTACTAAATCTTATAGGAGTGGTATAAATACTGATGTCTGCTACCAATGGACCTATGAAAAATTGGAAAGTGAGTATTGGGATCAAGACTTTTACCTATCTAATGACATTAATTTTTAGTCATTGCACTTTACCAAATAGTAATCACTTTCATATTTTGATAGAACATAAATTTTTAAAAAGTTTAGTGCAAGGGAACAGAATAAAAAATCTAACTGTCTCAGCCAGGACTCGAACTTGGATCTCCAGACTCTCGAAACTAGTGCAGGGAATTTAATAACTTATCAGGCTTGCCTCGGTAGTGTAATTGGTAAAGCACCTTCCCGGAGAGCTGGAGATCCAGGTTCCAGTCCTGGCTGGGACAGTTAGATTTTTTATTCTGCTCCTTTGCACTAAAATTGTTAAAATTTATGTGGGATAAAAGACCACTATAAAATTAATATTTATAAATTTTTAAATGTTTACTTTGATCATTAAAAAAAAATTTACTTAGATTTAAATTTCTTGTGTNNNNAAAAATTTTTTAAAATTATTTTATATTAAATTGTTTTCCTTTTCTGCAATATCAGATAAACTTAGCACCTCATCAAATTAAAGTGACTATTGTTATGAATTTTTATACTTCAAATTTTAATTTTTAGCTTATACTTGGTAATATAAATTATCCTTAAATAGTGAGTTACATCAAATATAGATTGCTCAACTTCCATGCAATTATTAATTCTGATCTGAGAGGAGGATTAATTTGTCTGTTACTTCTTATTTTGATTAGATTTGGAAAATTATTGGTCAGAGCATATTTAAATATAACTACTAATATATTAAAATATAACTCATCAGCTAAAGTGAAATTTTATAATTTGCCTATTGTATCATTTGTTGCGAGAAAGTGTTGTGAGATGTTTTCTTGAAAGAAAAATTGAAGGCCTCATATTGTTACATCGATATTCAAGATACCTTAAAGGAAATCTTATGTTATTTTTATATTTTGTGTCCAAATTTCTCAAAATGTACTTCTGGATATTTATATATTTTATTGTTGATCAAATAAGAATTTCACTTATTAAACTCCATGTTTTGTCTGGGCATTAGAATGTCCTGAATGTGACCTTAGGACAGATGTAATTATTTCTCTATAAGCTCACCTGAAAGTTTTCAAATTCATGTTACTTTTTACACTTTTAGTGTTTGTACATGAAAACTGTAATTCTTAAACTTTTTAATTTAATGCTAAGACGAATATTTATTGGTGTGGGTGTTTTAGAAAGTAAACACCATGTTTGTATTCTAACACTTTCATAAATGCTTGAATATCATTTTTAATGATCTTAAAAATTACTTTTTTAGACATCTATAAAATGCAAATTTGTTGAATCAATTAATATAGAAATTGTATATAACTATGTTCTTTATTGTGTGACAAATAGTCATACATCTTCTATTTGAAAATTTAAATATATTCATATTGAAGAATGTAAATCTTCATAGATTAATACTTTTATTATGACATTTTATTATTACTTTCTTTAAAAAATTGTCAAGAATGAAGTCTATATATACCCATGTCACTGATAAAAAAAGGTAATGATTTTTCATAAATTATATAGGTATATATATTTAATCCCATTTGCTCAGTATTTACACCTAGTTTAAATATTAAGATTGATCATTTTCAGGGCTTTAAAATTTATCTTTTATTAATTTTATCTTTTTTAATATTTATGAATTCTGTTGCCTGAGTGTACATAATCTTAAATGTCTTTTGAAAGGAAAAATACATTTTCTGGAGTATATAATATTCTTTTAATGTTTTGATTTTGAAGTTAATGGCTGAAATTTAAATTGTTATTTAAACCAATTTAAATATTTATTTAGGATATTTTAAATTATATTTAAGCTCTTCTTTTTTAGGATGTACATATTTTTAAAAATAACAATTACAAGGAAAATGTGTCTAACCAGCCTTATGAAGCTTTTCTTTTCAATTACAAGTTAAAGTTATTAAATACAAAAATAGGACAAAATTATTAATTATATTTATTTATATCAATAATTAATTAAACTTGACAATCTACTTAGTTTTCACTAACTAGTTTTGCTACTGGATAACTGATTTTCATTGAAATATTAAATATTTAAAACTTAAAGTGTAAATATTTTTTTACATGTGGTTATCACTTTTAGTGTCTTGCATTGCCTTTATGAATTACTGATTTAAACTGACATCAAATTCCTGAAATTTATTCTAAATTAAAGCATACTTCACAGCTCTGCTGTTGATCATAGTTTTATGACATATGAATAATGTAGTTTGAGGGACAAATTATTTGTTATTTTTTTCATTGTCCTGTACTTTGCAAATAATAGTAAACTTGTTCATTAATGACCTGAAATTATCATCAGGACATCATAGGCTGTAGGTAATTATCGAATAATGGTTTTTATTTTTCTGCCCATTAAGAATAATTATTCTTATTTTATTAGAGCCTTTATCAAGCAGATTTGTGTCCTATAGCATTAATCTCTTAATTTTTTCAAATTTTGCTTAAGAAAATAAAACTATTCCAATGGTCCCCTGGTGTATATTTTAAAAGATTATTACTGGTCCTCAAAGCCCATTCAAAATTTTGCATTTGCACACACGCATGTATATTTGTCCATTTGTGCAATAGTGTCTACAATTTTGAAAATCGAACACAATTAAGAAATTAAGCTTTTGTTTGAAAAATATGAGTTTAAGGGCTAATATGTAAAAAATGTAATTTGCTAACATTTATATTTTTTAGGATTTTTACATTAATGCTTTTTAAGGAAAATATTTAAAGGTTGAGCAAATCCTTTTTTTTTTTTTTAAACAATTAACTGAATTCGTTGCATAGCATTTCAGTTTTTTTGCGCACTGTTGAAGGAATTTATTTATTTATTGTAACCTGATGGGACATTAAGGGGGAGGAAAACTAAAGCCATAAAGTGTTTTAAAAAATTTTACGCAGCATTATGGGCATAAAATATAATTTTCCAAAATTTATATTTTATACAATTTTTATGTAAATGCTAATTAAGAAAAATATTTATGAATGTAACTATTTAGGTTGTGCTCTCCCTACTAGGCATTCTTCCTCGCAGATCATTGTAACCTTAATTATATTACTTTTCAGGTTCTTCCATTCCTCAACTCGTGAGATCAAATTTGTCTTTTACTCTTATCTGTATTACCATTTTTCGTGAGCTCAGGAAAATGTACTTAGTTCACCCACCTTCTGTTTGATGAACTTTTTATTATAGTCTTGAGTACATTAAAGTGTTATTGAAAATTAGAACAGTGGTGAAATCATTTTTTTTCTCCTTTACTTGATTTTATAATTATTTAAAATAAAATACCTTTATTAGCATTTGTAATATATTTACAAGCTTAATTCTTAATGATTTACAGTAATTCTATAAATCCTTTTCTTATTTTATTTCATTGAAAAATAATAAAGTAGTTAACCTAAAAAATAAAAATAATTTTTCCCCCCCTCAAAATTTGATGTTTTACACTGAAAGTAATAAAAAATAAAAGGCTGTATGTTATACACATAATTCCTCAGAAGTAGCTGAAACTATTTCGATGAAATTTGGGATTTAGGTTTCTGTCCATTCTGATGATGTGCCTAATTTCATTTGAGCATGATACATTTAACCTTAGGGGCTTAAAGTTGCTTCTGTAACATTCACATACAAAAGTTAATAGTAACTTGGAGTTTTGATATGCACATTGAGCTCTACATTTTTTTTTCTTTTGTACCTCCACTGGTTATCCTGCGAAGAGATTGTTAAGTTGCTTGAAATTTTGTGGGAAATTTGATTTATTTAATTCCCCTTGTCTGTTATTTGATTCATAGCTCAACAGGGTTGTATCAAGGATTACGAATCACCAGTTATCTTAATGAAACAAATAAAAGTTCTAAATATAATTAATTCCTTTATGTGGATGATAATATCAACTTTATCATAACTGAAGTTAATTTTTGGAATATTTTATAAATCAAAATTTTTTCCTCTCTAAATTAAATAAGATGTAGAATTTAAAATTTAAAACAAAATTGTAAAATTGAATGTTCAGGAATTTTTTTTCCATTACAGTAACCTAAAAAAAGAAGAAAAAAATTCAAAACTTTATCAAACATTTAGGAAGCCTTTCATATATATATATATATAGGTCATGTCCTAAAAG
>KZ807189.1:256863-269995 GCA_000696205.2 Oncopeltus fasciatus | reverse complement strand
ATATATATATATATATATATATATATATATATATATATATATATATATGTATGTATACAAACACACATATATATTTCTATTTTACTTTGTCTACTGTGATAAAATGTGTAGCTTAAAAAAAAAAAAAAAAGAATATGTATATATATTGATGTGATTTTTATAAATGTGTGTATCAACAATGGCTGTACCTCTACATGTGTAAAACTTTCAAATAAATGTTTTTTTAATACAAATTTTTTTTCTTAACTCCTAACAACCATTTTTGTATTTTTCCATTTCACATTTGTTATTTTTTGATAATTTAAAATGGTGGTGACACAGGGTGCTTTAATACCTTTATTACAGGGGCTTTAATAATTTATATTAAAGTAAATTAAAATCCATCACTATAAATTACTGTTTAAAATTTGATTCTTCTAAAAACTCGTCCTTTTATATTTTTCTTTTCATGCCGAAGTAAATGCTAACTTCTATTAGCTCAAAGAACCTTTATAATTAGTTGAACATCCTTTTATCAATCTTGGGCATTGTGAAGGTTTTTGAGCCTTAAACCATTCAATTATGTAATAATTGCCTTAACAATTAATTGTTTTCCTCTTTAATCATCACTTAGAATTATGGTTGTGGCCTGGCTGGGTCCCATCATTCTAGCTAATGCAATTTTTACCTATATAGCGCAGAATGCATATATATATATATATAGTGACCATTTTTAGGGATAAAAAAAGCATTTTAAATACTAAAGAAAAACTTTTTTTTAAGGATACTTTATTATACGGAAAATATATTAAATTTATATTAAACTTTGTTTAATATTAGTTATAAACAATTTTTTTTATTCCTAAAAAATCTTTTAAATATTAAGAAGAAAATTTATATACAAATCGTATTTAATGAAAGGAAAATTGAATTATAGACAAGCAATAAATGCAAGGGAATAGAATAAAAAATCTATCTGTCTCAGCCAGGGCTCAAACCTGGATCTCCTGCAATCCGGGCAAGCATGTTCGAGCATAAGACGATGTATTCGTCTTACTCGTAGGATTAGACTTCTGGTACAAGTGCTGGGAATTTAATGAGTTATCTGGCTAGTCTCAGTGGTCAATGTGCTTGCCCGGATAGCAGGAGATCCAGGTTCGATCCCTGGCTGAAACAGATAGATCTTTTATTCTATTCCCTTGCATTTATTGTTTAAAATTTATGTGAATTAAATGCTACAACAAAAATACTATTTATAAAATTGACTTATAGTATTCAATATTAATAAAAAATATGTTCTGGTAATTAGTTACATCATAGCATTAGGAGTGGAGCTCAAGTTTTTCATATATAAAAATGACTACCCCAATTTCAGATGTAAAATAACTAGACATTCAACTTTATTTATTATTTAATATATTTCAATGTATTATATAATTTGAATGATCCAGACTGAGTTAATGCATCATCCAAAATTTGTTTAGATTGTTTTCACAGTTTATATGTTGCAATTGATGTAACTCAGTGGTTTAAATGGTGTTTTTTTTTTTCCATGAAACATTAAATGTTCCTTTGTTATTCAGAAATTTAAAATGTTAGGTGTAAGATCCATATGACATGAGCAGTTCAAAAAGTCATTAACTGCGACGCTGAAATTCAGTTTATGCAGTTCCATGATGGACTTTCTTTTTCTTTTTTGTAAAAATTAACTCCTATCTTCATAGTTTATATATATAGTTACAATGTATTTATCTTTATCTTCAAGGAAATATTTCTTTTATGCAACCTTTGCACTACTGTCACTCAGAACACTAGAAATATGATAAATGACTATAATTCTATCAAAAAATTAAATTGAATATTGATATGATAGGATGTACTTCCTAGTTAAAGTAGAGTACACCATTCTTTTTGACTGAAATATTCTCTCCTCTTATTTAGTTTTTTTTCCCTCCTTTTACTAATTGTTTTATGAAACTAATAGCATGTTTATTTATCAAGAGTAGTAATAAGACTAAGTCCACTTAAAACTTATCGAGTGCAGATTAAAATTTGCTTACTAAAGATAAGCAACCAATCTTAAAGCTCTGATTGTAAGCAGTAGTTTATTTAGTTCCCAAACTATCAATCAGACATTCATCAATTACTACTTTTGAACTTTGAATAATGACGAATGACTATAATTCTATCAAAAAAGGAAATTGAATATTGATATGATCAGTCTGATAGGTAAAGTTGAATAAAAGCATCAAGCTGTGTCTGTAAAGGAAATATGCTCTGTCGTAACTGTCCACTTCTGAAGTTTTCTGTTTCACACTGTGAACAAGGAAAACTCACCTTTTAATATCTAAAGGAATATTTAAATTTGTTTGTTTCCAGGAATCTTAAAAGCAAACAAAATAAATCCTCAAGAGTCCTCATCGCAGAGACATTTTTATAGTAAAATTCAATGAGGCTTATATTAATCTTTCTTTAAAAGTTCAAGAGCAGTTAAGTTACGCAACTCCAGAAGTTTAATAACTTTTAAAGGATCAGTATTTTCAGAAGGCCAAAATGTACTTGAATTTTTGAATTTGTGAGATAATTATTAGAATGGATTCAAAAATTATAGTGAGATTAAAAGGCTTTATTATCAAATTAAAAGGCAAGATATGCCATTCAATTTAGGAAGTATTTTTGGATATAGAAGCAAAAGATTGTTACTTTAATTTTTTACACTGCTTACCAAGCCTGGAGCTGTGTTCAGTCCAGTATTTTATGAAGAAAAAAAGCTTGCCTAGTGCCATGGGTCTTAGATTATGATGACTTATAAATAACCTCTCTTACCATGATCCTAAGTAGTTAATGGGGGAAGAGATAATTCGATATATTTGGAATAGAATATGAAGAGTTGTTCAACATTTATTGGTATAAATATTGTTAGTTTATTTATATTATACAATTAGTATAATTCTTTTGCAAAAAAATTTCACTTATTGATTTTCATTGAAAGCTTCATATATCCAAGTTCTGTTAATAGCTGATTATAAATTATTTAAATGAAGCTTTGGACAATTTTGAACAACTATCAGTTTTCCTAAGCAAGCTATCATTCTTGAAATCCATTGCCTCAATCTCTTTTAGATTTTTGATAAGATATAGGTAATAACTATTAACCTGCTACATTTATTATTAATAAATTGGTTTTGGTGAAGAAAGGAAATTTGACAAGAAGTCAGTAATGTAGGTGCAGAAAATTTGGCAAAGGGTAGATAAGAAAGAAAGAGAAAAGTGAACAAAATACAGGCTAGTATCCAAATCCAAAAATACAAGTAAAATGTCCTAATTGACAATTTCGCTGTTTTTCCCCTAAAATATTTTTATAAATAAAAATTGTTTATTCATTACTCCATACTAAATATTAAATCCACCATATTGAAAAAACTAACTCTTGGCATTTCAGGTGAACTTCACTCCTAACTGTTCAATTATATCATGCAAATATAATTATATACAAGCAAAAAGCAAGATCTGACTTACAAAAATAATTTTCACTTCTTAAGCTCAAAATCAATCAGTTCTAAAATCCATTCCATTTGTCTCCTGTTCCAAAGTGAAAACACAGATAAGTGGTATAAGATTTGTTTTGGGGTAAATTTCTTTCTGTTCAAGGAAGTTTTAAAGTGGTTACTAGACTAAATATCTGAGAGTAATTCTGTTATTTTATTTATAGTTGGAAGTGTCATTGGCTGCGTAATAATTTCTATAATATTCTGCAAGACCAAGAAATTGTGGTTTTGCTTTAGTTTTGAGAAGGCGGGAAATCAATGTTGGCTTTAATTTTTTAAAGGATTTGGTTAAAGTCCATATGCAGATGTGATATGTCCAAAAAATTTCTGTATTATAAAGCAGGATAATTTTCTCTATCTCTCAAAGACTTGTGACAGATGGTGAAGTGTTCTTCCAAAATTTTATGAAAATATTAATGTCATCTATGTAAATTAATACAAAACTAAGTTTACTGATAACCACACTCGTCTCTGGAATTTAGAGCAAGAGTTACAGAGGCCAAAAGGTAACCTAAAAAATTCAAAATGCCCTTGTTCTGCGCAGAAAGCTCCCTCGTTCAATAAAATCTTCGTCCATCATTATCTGATGTAAGCCAATTTCAACAGCAAACATGCAAATAATTTTCAGGTTCAAAAGAAAATTATGAATTATTATGTAATACATAAAAATGTAGTATTGGAAGAGGAAATGATCATGGACAGTTTTCTGTAATCAACTATCATACAAACTTTGCTTTGTCCACTTTGTGTCCTTTAGCAGATTTCCTGTGGGGAAATAAAGCTATTCACTTTAGTACCATGAGACGACTTTCAAAAAATTTCAAAAGATCTTCATCCTGTATTGTAGAAGCTAAAAATATAGTCTGTTAATATAAATATATAAGCAGTTTAGCATCTGCAATTTTAAAATGATGAAACCAAATTCTGCAATTAAACTTATTTTTCTAAACATAGGATGAGTTAGTGAATGGTTGAAACCAGGGGGGGGGGGAGGGCAAAATTTAAAATTGGAATACTTCTTTTAGTAGCCCTAAGAAAATAATGTAAACAACAAAATTGATGTATAACATTAAAAAAAAAAAAGGATATGAAGAAAGATATTTAAGAATGTAATTTAGAGTGTTGTGCAGGACATTTTAAATAATAGTTTTAAATATAAGAAACAAATTCAGTATTTAGACTCCCTATTCAATCCCTTAAATACATTTTACGTTGAAATCGGATGAGGGGGATTTTTCTTTAGAACGTCTTCATTGTTGGTATTAATACTAATGTAATTTAATGTCTAAAGCTTATAATTGTCAAAATTTATTGCATTTATTTCTGTGTATTGGTATTAGATTATGTATTTGTGTGAGTATAAACACATATTAATGTGTGCTTGCATATACCGCACATACATGAGCATACTTTCACATATAGACAAACAAGTTATATGTTGCCAAAAATAAATTCTCAATATTCTTTCATGAAACTTCTATGGTCATCTCAGACAAATTTTCTAAACTCAATGGACCTTATAATAAAACTACCCTCAGCAATATAAATTAATTATTAATAAATAAAAGGGCACTAAAAACATCTGATGTCACTAATGCTCTATAAAAACTGCTATAAATTTAGAAAACAACCTCAACATTTAATCAAAACAATTCCTTAACAATGATGATGATCCTTCTTGTTTATTGCCATAATGGAATACCCATGTTATAGGAAGGATGCTCCCTAACATATATTTCATTTAATATACAAAATAAGTAACTATTATAAATTACTATAAATCACATTTGAGAAGAGGAACATTAAAATTAATAATAAAAAATTCTCTACTGTTTTCAGTTATTTTTAAAGCTTAGGAAATATTCTTTTAACACCTCTATAAAAGGTAAGTATTCCTTACTTTTAAGAGCAACCTACTCAATATTAACTTGAAGATAAATCATAAGAAACTGAAAATAGTGAAGAAAAATAGTTTTCCTTAAAATGAATTATCTAAACTGAACATTAAAGGATAAAAAAAAATTAATCAAGAACGTTTTAATATTATAATCAAATGAACAATCATTAACTTTGTTTAATTTTAAATTTAATTCTAAAGAAAAATTTGAAATGTGCAGGAGAGTGAATTACACATAATAAACCTTGAAATGTACATTAAAAGGCAACAAAGAAAAAATATAGAGAAGGAAATTAAGTGTGAAAACAATTTATAAATTATAGGAACATTAACTTGCCCAGTGCTTTTCTTTTTGAGTAGGCATAAATTATATAATTAACAAACAGCAAATCAAAAGTTATAATAATGCTCATTATATTACTAACTTATTTTTAAAAATCACAATTTGACAAATATGTCACATGATAAAACCTTAGAAATATCTAACAATTAGTTCACAAAACAATTATTAACTAAGTCCTCCCAGGATAGAACATTTTGCTGCATAAGCAAATTATATTGTAAAAAAAAAGAATAGTTCAGACTTAGAAGGTTTAGTTGAAAATAAATATAGAAACAGACACAAGTCTAAAGAAAAATAATGTGTCTTCACAATTTTCAGGATTTTAGTTAAAATATTTAAATAATGTAAATGGCAACATTTTGTAGATTGCAAGATTTCCAAGAAGATGAATAATGAGGTTGATTTTATTTTATTTCCTCCAAGTAGTTTTCAAAATGTTTACTATCACTATTAAGTAGACAATTCCATAATAAAGTTGATATGAATAAAAATAAGGGTCAGCTATTACTCCATAATTTTTTTGATAAAATATAAATTTCATACTACTGCAATAATTTTAACCTGAAATTAATTGGTTAACCATACAGTAGAGATAAATAATGTAACGGGAACACTCAAACAATGAATTATTAAGGACACCTTTAATATGTTATTCCAAGGAATACAGTACAAATATAAGAGATTCTCAAACAAGTTTTAAGCCGTAAGGCTGGTTTGGTTATTGTTTTTAATTATAATAATGTACCATTATAGTCACTGTCTAAACTTATGATTTATAACCACCTTATAATTTGAGGAAGATTATTATTCTATACAAAATATGCAAGAATATTTTAAAGCGCACTGTTCTATAAAATGATTTATACTAATCTAAATCTTGTTCAAGATTTTCTTGAACAATAATTAGAGAAGAAAAAGTTTTCCTCCTAAAGTTACAAGCTTTTTTAATGACCAACTAAGACAAATATTACTTAAATAGCCTAGTTCATTAATTTTGTATTTAGTTTTGAGAAAACAAAGGTTTTGATAAGGGTTGTCAGAAGGGTCCAGAATTGAAAAAACACATCTTAAGGTGGGCCAGTTGGAAGGGGGAGCTGGTCAGAGTGGTCAAAGGAGGCAACTCCCCCCTTGTTACAGTGATAGTGGACTGATAACCTCCTCAACCTTAGGAAATGCTTGGAATGAGGTAGGTCTACCTGGATTGTCTTGAAGCCATAAATGCTAAAAATAGACCCTACAGGTAGAGTCTGACAATTATTCAACAGTTTGGTCACTGAGAAGAAAAAACAGGATTTGGAAATGATAGAAGCTGTAGGAAGAACTGAAAGATAAAATGACGATTATTTTATAGTAAAGAGCAGCCTTTCAGTCAAGAAATATTGAATGCAGGAGGCAAGTACTTTGTAAATTAACAAAACCATTGAGTACATAAGAGGGGGAAGGAGAGAGAGAGAAAGTGTGAAATTCAATGAGGAAATGGCAAAGTAAGAGAATGACTTGGAAAATGTATAAGAAACAGCCCAACCATAGAGATGTTTCACTACTGTGCCCGAACAAACTTGCCCTGGTAGCACGGATCACTACCGTTGTACGCATCACTCTCGCGGGAAGTTCAAATCAAAAGTGCGTATCGTTACAAAAAGAAACAAAAATGACAGCAGAGGTTTTCTTAGCATGATGGAGACAAGTTAAACAGGTAAAATTAAAATATTAAATTGCAAGTCTAGATCAATGAGAAAATGACCAATAAATAGGGCAAATACAAAATATATGCAATTAAGAAAGAGGAGCAAATAATTGTAAAAATTAAAGAGGAATTTTTCTCCAACCGAGCACCTACAAGACCCTTTCAAGGATTATTTGTAGCAGACCAAATAGCTGAACCATATAAGACCAGCATTTGGAAATTAAAATCAAACCAATACTAATTTAGACTAGACTAGTTAGTTAGATATCCTGCATAAAGATAAGAGTGAAATACAGGCTGTCACCATACTACCTTTTTGTGGTTTTATAACTGTCTATGTCAGCATTAGTGAGCCACTGCTTTAAAAGTATTAATTGAACTTAAGTTAACACGATTAGCTAGAAAGGCCATGACATATAATGCCTTTTAATTTTCCTTGGACTGAGGTCTCTTAACAGGTTGATGAAATGGCTTGTTTGTTTATCTTGATAATAGAAAGGACAGTTAGGGTTCAGGAATGCAGAAAAACAGCAATATCCTTCAATGGAGAACCCAGCTTCTCGTTGCTATATTATGGAGGAAGGTATTCCTAGGAAAGCACAGAAAGTTCACTAGGACCTGAAGAAGAGAAAGACTGAAGCTCAGATGGCTAGAACATTAGATGCACATTAAAGGAGTCTTTTTAATACTCATCACTGAAAGGCATTGGCTAGTGATCGAGCTGGATGGGGGTCAAGACCAAACCATATTGTAATGGCATAGAAGAAAAACATAATTTTTTAACACTTAACTATGAAATGTACTTTGATTTATATAAAATTGTGATAACTTTAACTGAATGTTTCAAACAATTGTTCTTCCTCTTCAGAGTAATCTACAAATATTCTGAATAAGTCTGATCCAGCAATATAAAATTTTAATATTTTGTTGAAGTTCTTTTGTGTTTATTGCCTTAGTCCAGAAAAATTTCCTTAATCAATAAATAGTCACTAATTACCAACCAGAATGTCATACTCAGTTACTACCATAACAAAATTGTAATTACCTTAGTTGGGAAAAATTAAAATTTTATACTTTTTGAGCACAATATCAAATTCTTTTAGGATATGCTATGAATGAATTATTGTTACAAGAACATATATAATTTTACTGCATTTTTTAAGCAAAATAAATAAAATTGCATTAAGTTAAACAATAAGACAAATGGCAAAAAAATGACAATTTATATACATCACATTCATTACATATTTTTTCTAATGATAATAATAATATTAGCATTTATAGACCTAAAATATACTTCACACACCCAGCCTGTACTGATATATTTTACATTCTTTGATATTGGGCATTAATGAACTTTTAAGTTTTACCTAATAGTTTGGAAAAATAATTATCCAGTATGTTTCTTTAAAAATTATGTCAAATAAATCACAACATACATTTAAATCATACCAGTTTAAAATAATTACAATTCCTTGACCTCGGAATCTCCTAGAACACTGCTGAAGAGGTAGGTGATGGTGTACAGTTGTTTACTGTCCAAATACAGAAATGCCTTTGGAAGTACTTGAAACCCTCTTTTACTAGCTTCATTGCAAATTCATACAAGCCCCTCTTTGATTCAATTAGAACTCTCATACTGACTAAGCCTCAAGCTAGATATATACTACAGAAACACAGGCATCCCTCAGATCGTAGGAAGTTTTACCCATTATTCAATCTCGTAAAACAAAAACTAGGTGCTTTACAAAATAAGGTTTGTAATACCTACTTGTCAAGCCTCTCAGTAACAGACAAATCCCTCTGTACTGCCACTCGCAAAATTTTGAAACATCATGTGCCTTTCATCCCTTTGTCCCGAGGAGATGGTTTCTGGGCCTCTTTGGACTACAAGCCCAAATGTTTGCTCAGCACCTCAAGGCAAAAGTTCACTCCTCATCCAGATCCTGATAATTTGTCCAATAGCACAGAGGTTGTGAACACACAGGACAAACCATTACCAATGTCCCTGCTGATCAAGTATATTATTAACCATCTGCCTAAGTGAAAAGCACCAGGCTATGACTCTCCCCCGAAAAACAATTGTTTTCCTGACTTATCTCTATAATTGCATCTTTCCAACTACCCACCTTTTCACTCTGGAAATTTTCTGAAATTATCCCATTCCCCAAACCTGTACATGATGAATCATCCTATCAGCCTCCTTCCCTTACTTTCCAAGGTTTTTGAAAAAAATCGTTTAAAAAGGATGCCTAGAAGAAGAAGAAGAAAATAAACTTTATTCTGTGATTAACTGAGTCCCCTTGAATAACATCATAAGGTCTATCATAAATTTCTTAAATATTTTTCCAAACCATCAGTTTGTCTTTCGATTCCAAACAGGTGTTTCGCATTGTTAATTTCATTTTCTCTTCCCTAGAGAAAAAAAGAGTACTGTCCTGGTGCGTTTTTAGACATAGTTTAAGCTTTTGATTGGGAATGGCTTATTGTGTAAGCTCAAGCGCATATTCCCAAGCACCATATAATCAAGCCTTAAATCTTACCTTTCCAACCAATTCTTTAGAGTCTGGCAAGGTTCTGATTACTCCTACTGCCTTCCTGAGAAAGCTAAACTTCCATAGGGCAGTGTGCTTGGACCCATCCTTTTCACCCTGTACACAGTGGACATCCCCACCCATCCTAATACTCTCCTGGCCCTCTTTGCTGATGTCAAAGTGATCCTCTATTTGTCATCAGCAAAGAGGGCCAACCCCCAAAACCACCGAGATGTTATTCAACAGTGGTGTAGGAAATGGAGAATTAAAATGAGTCAAAATGTGCACAGGTAAATTTTCAGCTGAGAAAAGATTCTCCTAATAATGTCACGTATAATAATATCCCTTTACCTCTTTCTACTTCAACCCATTACCTTCCGTTCCATCTTGACTCTCGACTTAACTGGGGCGAATATATTAAACTTATGCGACAAGAACTCAATAGACGCTACAGACAGACTCTTATCCAGCCATTCACAGCTCATAATAGAGAATAAACTGACACTGTACAAGGCATTACTACAACCAATCTGGACATATAGTGCCACCCCAGAACTCAGGGGTTTCACTAAACCTTCCATTATCTAGCAAATACAATCCTATCAATCCTAAGTCCTAAGAATAATTGCAAAAGCTGCAAATTATGTATCCAACTCTACCCTTCATCATGACTTTAATATTTCTTTCATCAAAGACCTTACTCCACCAGCTTCATACTCTTCCATTTTACCCCAATCCATATCCCATTTGTCAGACTCTATTCCTTACAATTCTCCCCAACGACTAAAACGAAGATGGCCTTGAGACCTCATGGGTCTTGTTGCCTACATTTATTGGGAGTGAGTCAACGGGCCCCGCCCCTTCTACTAGCAAAATGACATTTAATTTATTTTATTTGCTTTTTTTTTTGTATATATGTAAACACAAGATTTGTAGCCATCAAATTACAAGATTTTTTTATATACTAAAAAAAATTAATTCTATAAACCACATTGTTAGAAGCTAGAAGAAATTGAGAAATCCATTATACGTGTGAAGTAATTGCATTAAATTTTTAGAGAAATATTTTTATCTAGTTAACATAGGAAAATGGTATAAAAATACAATTTTTCTGAATAGGGATAAAATAGTACACATGATTAATGAAGATTTGAAAACCTTTGAATTTTTATTCAATGGTTTCTCAGAAGACATCAAGAGGCTATTTAGAGATTAAAATGCAAATAAAATTTAATTTAATACATAGAAGCGAAGTTAAAGGTTATTTGGTTAGTATAAAAAACAATGTTCTATCAAATTTAGTTCACAAAATTAATTCTATAAACAGTCTAAGTACCATGTATGTACTGGATATTTTGAGTATTGGATATTTTCAAGTAATCTTAAGAATACCAATAACCAAAAAATTGATTATGATGAAGGTGTTAAAAGAAACAATTGCATTCATAACAGGACATGATAAATTAAGAAAGCACTTGTTTAATATGGGTTTAGCCACATTCAAACTTCCTAGGAAATGAGTTGCAGATAAAACTATTTAATCATTTAATATATCAATGACAGAAAGTCTGAAAGGACAGCTTAGATTAATTTAGGCAGATACAAATAGCTTATTAAAAGAAAAAAGTGGGGGTGAAAAAGATGAGGGGATCAATTCGGGGCTTTTTAATTCAGGCACTGTGGGTTGGAATCCGGCAATCTTTTATAGAGGAATGAAACCTTGCCTAACAACAAAACTAACTGATTGAATAAGTTAGCCTTAGTGACTGGTAAATTTAAATAAGCTTTTTTGCTTTAAAAATGTGAAAAATATTTTAGTTCAGTATGAGGGTAACACAAAATCTTGGCTAACGTATAATTTGTTAGAGAAAATTTTATATGAGGTTGGAGGAAAAAAGGAAAACTAAAAAAAAAAAAAATGGATTGATGAAGCATCATAACATCACACAAACATACAAAATCTAGCTTGTTGTAAAGATGAAGTTTCGTTGAATTCAGTACGGTATACTTCATACAGAGAAGATAACAATATATTGATTAAAATATCTATCAGGTATAGCAGTGAAATATCATCAGCCCCTTGAAGGACATTATAAACTATTTATACTGAACACACACACAATACTGAATGGATTAACAGCCAAAATGACATATGTCAAATAAAGTGAAGAGATGCAAAGATAATATTTAACTTTTTTACTTACCTGAATACAAAGATAAATTAAATTATTACATATATTTAACATTAAAGATAAATCTGAGTCATAATAGTGCAGAAAACCACTATATGACACATGTTCAGAATGAAAAAAAAGCTTTGTGTAAGTACATGAAGTAAGTCAATCAAGTGACTGTTTATTCTTGAAAATAACTGTACATATTCAGGATCACAATTTGTGAATAATTTTATATCACGAAAAAGTAAAGATTTTTTCATTGTATTAATCTAAAATGTTTAATCATTATAGTAAATATAACTTTTATTTTAAACAAAAGTCAAAATACATTGAACAAAAATAATACTACAAATGATTTAACAATTAATAAATAAATATGTTTTATAAAAACATTAAATGGTACATTGCAGTCCATGTAAGACTAACATGAACAGAAGATAGAGATAGAATTCTTCGAACTCGAAAGGGAGTGCTTGAAGATGATAAATGAAAAAGTTTCTGGCTCCAGCCATAGATAATTTAAAACCCTGACCAGAAAATCTTTTCCCCCGCCTTATGCAAGAGCACAGTAATTAGCAGAAGGCAATTTCTTAAAATGCTAGGCAATTTTCTCTCTTAGAGCTCACTGTGTTTGTCGTCTGAAACTAGAGAAAAATGAAATTATGAAAAAATGCAGAATTTGTACATATGATATAATACACACTTATGAAAATTCATATTCATTCTACATAAGCAAAAAATAAAAATCAAATATTAATAATTAAAAGAAAGACATAGCTGACGTGTTTTATTTAAATCTTAATTTATAATTAGATTTTTAAAAATAATATAGCTTCTAAAAATTATATAATAAGCTTAAATTGTTAACTGACAACAAAATAGAGTGAAAATGAATAGCTAAGAGTATCTTAATAAAATAAAATTATAATAAAATCAATCATAACTATTTCAACTTTTTTTTTTTTTT
>KZ807189.1:242674-256113 GCA_000696205.2 Oncopeltus fasciatus | reverse complement strand
ATATAATTATATTTAAAAAAAAATTAAAACAATTAAATAAATAAATATAGAAGTAGCTCCAGACAGTAATTCATTTCTTGGTCGTCCTAAAAAATTATACAACATTTATCCCCAAAACAAAATTTATTTTCAAGTTTTTGTTCCTTTAATTTAAAAACTACAGATGAAAAAGAGAAGATATGTGACTAAATTCATGTAGAACCAAAGTGAAAAACATTCTTCCTTAACCTATTAATCGAGAGGGACGACCCTCTGTATTTATACGAATAAATACATCAAACCCGAACAATAATGTGAACAAAGACTACTGATACATCCTAGTGAAAGAGTTGATACATCCGTTATATGCTGTGGAATTTTAAAAGGGAATTCCCCGGTAAACCGATTAAGAGAAATAAGGAAGAAAAAACCCAAATTTTAAAATGAATGTCTTAATATAGTGGCTAATAACCATATTAGACACATTTGTTTCACAGACAAAATAACACATTTGTTTGTTTCATTAAGGAAACCAATTGTGACAAAATTTAAAATAATCAGACCTAAATATGATAAGCAAAAGGAGACAAATACATAAACTAAGGACATTTTAAACTTGCATACCTGGTATTTTTCATCCTATTGAAAAAAATACATTTGATAATTAAAAAAAAAAAAAAAAACCTATACCATAAGATATTCAAAAAATAATTTAAATAAAATTCAAGCCAAATCTATCAGTTAAAGTCAACACAAAATCTAGTAAGAAAACCTTAATACATGAAATAGAGAAGTGTTAAGCCCTATAATATCTAAATTAGCATTGAAGTATTACTGCTATCCTGGTTTTTTTTAAATAAAAAAACTAGCACAGAAGCATGGGGTGTAAAATAAGAATTGATTTTTCAATGGGTGGATCCTGAATTTTGTCAAAAGTTAGGTTTGACTAGAAACTGCAATTCAAATATACTCTCAACTATCATACGTGTATTGTAAGGATAAAACTTACAACAAAATTATGAGTCTCACCTTATTTGAATGAATAAATAGTAACAAAATTAAATAAAGAAACTCAAACCATACTATTTATTAAACAGAATTCGTTAAAAGAAATTTGGATAAATTTGCATTAATAAGTTGTTAATTTAAATAAAAATGTGTAAATGAGAAAACTGGACTCAGAATATTTTAGATGTTAAACAAAACAAAACTTTAACATTCTTCAAAAATAAATGTAATTGATAAAGACATTTTTAATATAGATATTTATGATATCAAAAAGGTCATGTATAAATAATCGAACACTAACTACATTTTATTTGCTTAGTACAATGTATAATAATGAAAAATGTAGCATAATATTTTGACCTCTATTAAAGTCAGTAAAAGGTGCTAATTGATTTTCAAATTTGGAGTAGAATTATTTTGGTAATAAGACCTTAGATGGGGTTCCTACAAAAGGGTGGCATCATAAGATGCAAATTTCCCCACTTTAACTTTTCTTTTTCCTCTTCTCTGAATGCGAGAGAGCGGAAGGGAGGGAACTCAATGATAATAAGCATTTGGGCTTTATCTACCAAATAGCTTCTTTGTTCATTTAGCTATCTATTCTTAATGTCTGGTTTGAGACCATGCAGCCCTGAGCCATACATTTATATATATAATTAAAATCTGTTATAATTATCATTGAATTTGAAAAACATCTTTCTTTCCATTCATCTGCTGAGTAAACAAATACAGCAGAGCTTGGAGCTGAAATTAGATCATAAACAAGGGAAAATATATAGTTTAATTAAAATATTTTAACTCATCGAGCTGAAACTGTGAAACATTAATAATAATTAATTTTTGTATTGATGATTTTTCAGTTACTATGCTCATTAAAAAAAAAAAAAAAAACCTGATACTTTTTTATTGCATAGGAATCACTTCCTATTAAACAATTAATCTATTATACTTACAAAATATTAACTCTCTGTGGTATTAAAATTAAAGTAAAAGAAAAACTAGAGGATTAATGAAAGACATGCACTCAAATTATAAAGGAAAAAATAATTAAAATCTAGTAGTGAGGTGAAACAACAGATGAATGGTAACTACAACAATTGATGATATTAGGAGAGACGATGGAGGATTGGGGCAAAGCACTGAAACAAATATAAGCTGTTCATTAAAATTTTTTCATAATACTTAAAATCGTATTTTGAAACAATATGCATGTGTGTTTGTGTGTATAAGCACTTAAAACTAATCACAGAGGAAGGGGGAAGAAATAGGATTGCTTATCAGAAAAAATATACAAAGAGAAAATTAATTTTAAGAGAAAAATGTTTAACAAAATATTCGTCAGGTAACATAAAAGAAAATTAAAATTAAANAATTTATATGCCAATGAGACAAAATTTTTTAGCAATCAACAGGTAGGGAGAACTATATTACCACGAGTTCATAAACAGCTATTGACCCGCTAAGAAGATTACTTACAGTGATGACATCCTACTAAGTTTAATAAACATTTTATTCTGAGACTTTAGCTCCACCTTAATGAGCCTTTTTTACTCTCTCAAATAGTTCAGGGTATTGATTTTCAGAAAAATTATAAGCCAGAGTTTTTTTTTTCCTTAATTCGTACTGTCACATTCAAATTGGAGACAATACTGACTGTTCTTCCTGCAGATTGAAGACAAGCAAAAAATGCCACCCTCGAGCTGCACGAGAAATGCAATAGTCCTGGCTGTTCCTATCACTCACGAAGGCAGGGAACGGAACCTACCATGGCTGATCTAATCGCTATTGCTGAAGCACAGACACACGACTGGCTAATTCGTACTCTCTTCAACTTTCTCTGGAAGGCATTCCTAAATCCTCCCATTATAGGAAACTGACATAAGCCGATATGTGATGGTGATCCGGACAATAAGTTACATATTCACATCATATCTCATCAGAAAACTTGCTTGTAAACTACTGTTAACATTTTTGTAGTCCAGAAAACATCTAAAAACCCCATCCCCGTCATTATCCAACACTGGTTCTATACCCTCCTTCACATTTATCTTAAATATTTTATCAAGCACTATTCTAATAAATAAATGTAGTAGATTGATTCCTACGGTCATTTTTGATGGCTAGACAGTTTTTTAGACAACCACTATTAATTAAAGCTTTTATAATTTACTATATTTATTACTTTCAAGAAGAAAACTTAATCCATTTATTGTTACAGTACTATAATGGCTAAAATTAATTTCTCAACTATGTTGAGACTAAATATATTAGTCAATGACATATTTGTTTTATGAAAGGGAGTCAAAATGAGTAATGTTTAAATTGCTTATAATGTCAGATTTTTTTTTATTAGACAGAATTCCTTACTATAATCGGAATATTGGAAACCCACTTATTATTTTATTCTTTCGTGATTTCTCAAGGTATCATAAGCGTGATAATCAATAGATATCTTCTAACATACTGTTATTGTAATAATTTCAAATACCAAAAATAAAATGATTTGTTTATAGAAAATAATCCGCTTTTTCTGATTAAGGCTCCTCTTTTTTTTTTTTAAGTATTGCATCCGGCTTTTAATTCTATAATTCCGTATACACACTTTAAGACCCATAATGTTCGAATACGAAATAGGAAATTAGAAAAATATATATTTCAACTCAAATATAAAACAGAAAACAGCATAAATAAATAAATATAGAAGTAGCTCCAGACAGTAATTCATTTCTTGGTCGTCCTAAAAAATTATACAACATTTATCCCCAAAACAAAATTTATTTTCAAGTTTTTGTTCCTTTAATTTAAAAACTACAGATGAAAAAGAGAAGATATGTGACTAAATTCATGTAGAACCAAAGTGAAAAACATTCTTCCTTAACCTATTAATCGAGAGGGACGACCCTCTGTATTTATACGAATAAATACATCAAACCCGAACAATAATGTGAACAAAGACTACTGATACATCCTAGTGAAAGAGTTGATACATCCGTTATATGCTGTGGAATTTTAAAAGGGAATTCCCCGGTAAACCGATTAAGAGAAATAAGGAAGAAAAAACCCAAATTTTAAAATGAATGTCTTAATATAGTGGCTAATAACCATATTAGACACATTTGTTTCACAGACAAAATAACACATTTGTTTGTTTCATTAAGGAAACCAATTGTGACAAAATTTAAAATAATCAGACCTAAATATGATAAGCAAAAGGAGACAAATACATAAACTAAGATCCAGAGGCAAGCATACACTTTTATAAACTTNTATATTTTTTTAAATTTATTTAGTGCAATGACATTTTTGAACTAATTTCTGTACTGCTCTTCCTTATTTTTATCCAATTTTCAAATATTTGGGAAATTAAGTGAAGCAATAGGGTTAATACAACCCTATGGTATGTGAAATTCTTTCAGAAATTAATTAATGAATCTCAAGTATTTAGTGTCCAACTTGTGTTTAACAGAATGAAAAGTTCAATGGTTAAAAAAATAGTAATTATTAAGATATTGAAGCCCTGAGAAACTTTGGGGAGAATGAAGGTTAATTTCTAATGGTATCCACCTAGCTTCTAATAGAAAAGAAAGACTAGAACCATTGACTAACACTTGAGCGAGGGATTGAAGTTTAGAGATGATAAAATAATTAAAATAAAATAAGAATAATGCATATTGAGATATTTAAGAATGTTACTTCAAGGGTTGGGGATATAATTTAAAAAAGAGTACTTTTTATCAATGCTGACGTTTCATCTTAAATTGTAAGCCATCTTCAGGGCAATCATGAAGGCGACCAGAGTCATTGACACCATGACCGAACCCCAACAAAAATTCTCTACCAATAATCTCTATGGTCAAAACTCTTCATTTTATCTCTTTAAGGCTAGATGAAGGGTGAAAAGATAAAACAAAAGCTAGAGCTTCCACTTTTATTTATGTACAAGTTTATAACATAGTTCAGGTCGCCCCAATAAATAATTCGATGACAGTGGGTTTAAAGAGAGGAGTTAGGCAAATAGAAAAATTTGCCACCATTGCTTAGGGAAAAAAGTACCAATATGTTACTGTCATTATTTTCACCTGTGAGTAAATCGTACACAGTAATATGAAACATTATAAATATCTTTAAAAAAACAGGCAAAAAGTACAAAAGGTTTATGATTATCACACCAGGGTTACCAACATAATAATAAGCAGGAATGTAATAACACATTTGTTTGTTTCATTAAGGAAACCAATTGTGACAAAATTTAAAATAATCAGACCTAAATATGATAAGCAAAAGGAGACAAATACATAAACTAAGATCCAGAGGCAAGCATACACTTTTATAAACTTGGAAATCAATAATGGCAAACTTTAAAAAATATGTATTAAGATAGGAATGAAAGAAATTTTTTAGAGAATGAACAAACACAAAGCCCTACTAAATTTTATTAAGAACCCACACCTTAATTTTTAAAATTAGGTTTGAATATTACCTTTATCAGAAGATTCAAAAGTTTCAGACCTGTTTGTTTCACTTGAAGTGGTTTCAATTGTAGAAGGTTCTGGCTGGTCTGTAGACTCCTTAGCAGTTTCTTCGACTGTTTCTACAACTACATCATCTTCAGTCTTACTGCTTTCAGACGCATTTTTACTTGTTGATGAGGATGGCTCTAAAAATTAGAACACAATTAAAATCGATTAATACTATAACTTGTTACAAGTGCTAGACTCAATATGTGCAGGACATATAATATAATTCATACAGTTAATTATAAATAGGTAATAAAAAAATGAGTCTACATACCATTCAAGGTACTTAATTATAATTAAAGCTGTCGTTAGCATACCAAATAAAATAGAGAACATATACCAGATAAGTAATATGAAACTGGAATTCTGAAGGGGGTAGTAGTAAGTGTAGATACCAACTAATTCCCTCAGCAGTATAATTTGTTTTTGTTTATATATGATAAAGATTTTCAACTCAGATCTACATTAGTTTCATTCTACAACCCTGTGTTTAGTGGTATTGAATATGTCGACTTTTTTGCGAACAAATTATGATTTTTGGATGGCATTGATTTTCTATTTCCATCGGATTCTTGATAAAACTTATGGGAAGCATGCCCTAGACAAATAGCAATGTTTCAGATGGTTTAAAAAGTTTAAACAAACAGACTACCCAAAAAGAAAATAAAGCTGAAAACTAGGAAAGCTGATTTGGAGGCTTTGTTGGATGAAGATAACTCTCAAAAGCAAGCAGACAGATTAATTAAATGTGACATGAGAAAGCGTCTCCATATATGTTTATAAATGCGTATCCACATATATTTTAGTGACTAGCATTTTTGGAGTATAATAGGTAGATTCACAGAAAATATGGAAAACATTTTCAAAAAATCTGATATGAGAATAACCTCAATAGCTACAGTCCTCTGGAATACTCTAAAAAGAGAATTTAGCGTGTGTAGTACGCGGTAATTCTTTGGCCCACAGGTAAGTTGAATTAAGTTAAATATCATATTTCCCTATCTGTATTTTTATTTATTTATTTTTTTTTTTTGCATTTGTAATTTAATTAATTTCCCAATTCGTCTTAGATTACCAAATTACAGAAAAGATTTTAACATGCTTAAGGACTGGATTTCTATTATTCTGTGGGAGATTCAGCTAATCACAAATGATCCAATTACTATCTAGAATAATCATAGAAGTTGCAAACAAAACTTTTTAGAGGAGTGTTATAGTGCCTAGACAATATCTGAATTGATTTTATTCCTGATATATTTACCCAGTTAGTAACATAATTATATGTGTTTCTTATTTCATGATTGAAATTATTTTACGATCATGAAACTATGGCCTACCAAATACACCAAATAATCTTACGTATACACCAAATAATCTTAAAATACAGCTTTTGCAAATCTATTTTAAAAAATAATGGATTCTGGAGCACTTAAAGGCAAATTAATAGCAATAAACTTTTAAAAAACCCCAAAAGGCTTCTTTATTATATTTTGAATTTCTGTAACTAAATTTACATAGAATTCAAGAAATTTTTCAAAAGTCATGCAATTAGTACAAATAGCTTAATTTATTATACAACTGTTTCAATATTTAAAAAAAAAATTAATAAGCTGGTCAGAATATTATTTAAATGTAAACCATAAATTGCAGCTTTAATTTATAAATCACATAAAATAGAAGATCTAAGAATCAAACATCAGTAGTCAAGGAGAGGCTACGAATTCATTTAAATTTAAGATGGGGCTGATTTAGCATCTAAGCTACTCTCTTTTAAACCCTCTAGTAATTTAAGCACTCCATGAAAATGAATCTTGAAATGTGCAGTAAAGACAATGTTTTGGTAGTCCGACTTTTTCCTTTCAATGAAAATTGGCATCAAATTTAAAGAAGATTTTCCCAGAAATATGCTGAGTCATTAAAAAAAAAAGGAGAGAAGCATTTTTTAAAAAAAACTATAAACCTAGAAGCTGGTCTTTGAAAAGGGACTCTGTAACAACAAGGCCACCAATGTCCTATTTAAAAACAAAATAGAATTCATTCCTTAGTATGTGATAAGCATATCTTTAGTTCCTTCATTCACAACACTGCTATTTTTCATTAATAACACTGAAAGGTAAAATAATTTCACACATTTTTGAGATAAATAATTATAACTAGTAAGAAATAAACTATTCAAATGTGGTCAATTTAGCCAAAGGTCAGAGAGTTCACCTCGACCAACTTAGAGCACTGAAAATAAGGCGTGGGCATTGAAAGTGCTCTGAATTTAAATATAAATGTGTGAACTGTGGAGGTTTGTGACAATTTCTCATTTATTTCACCCATCTTTGATTAAAAACCTCCACCAGCCAGCAATTATGTATAAAAAAAAATAAACTACACTTGATGTTCATCCTGTACAACTATAAAGGATAAACAATAAAAATGAAAGTTAATTCAATTAAAAATAACTTGATGAATAACTATCAGCTACAGAGCATTTTAACCCCTCTACTATGAATTAAAACAGTAGTATAAATCTCTTTTGGAGCTCTTAGTGTAACATTTAACTGTAAAAACATTCTTAATTAATTTTATATAACTAATTTAGTCAAAGACAAGGCCGAAATGTTTGCCCAGCACCTCAAGCAAACTCCTCATTTAGACCCCTAAGACCTGTCCAATACCATGGAGACTGAGGAGTCTCTGGACATGCCATTACCTAGGTCTTTACCACTCAAGGCAGTAACACCTTTCGAGGTTAAGTACATAATCTCTCGTCTGCCTAAGCTCAAATCACCCGGATATGATTTAATTACCGGTCAAATTCTCCGTAATCTTCCCAAGAAGGCAATTAATTCCTTACCTACATCTATAATTATATACTCCAAAGTACACACTTCCCACTCCTCTGGAAATATTCCGCCACAATATTATTTCTCAAACCTGGAAAACTACCACATAATCCTTCATCCTACTGCCCTATAATTCTCTTTCCTTCACTTTCTAAGGTATTAGAAAAAATTCTGTTAAAACGAATGATGCCTTCCATTGAACTCTACAATATCCTCCCAAATCATCAGTTTGGCTTTCGACATAAGCAGTCTACTGTCCAGCAGTTGTTTCGCGTGGTAGACTACATTTCCTCTTCCCTTGAGTGCAAAGAGTACTGCCCAGAAGCTTTTTTTGGATGTATCTCAAGCATTTGGTAGAGTGGCACAGTGGTCTCCTGTTTAAACTGAAATCCATACTTCCTAAAAACACTTACCTTATCCTTAAGTCTAACTTATCCAACCGTTTCTTTAGGGTTCGGCAAGAATTAATTACTCCGATTTTTACCAAGTGGAAGCTGGAGTTCCTCAAGGTAGTGTGCTTGGACCTATCCTATTCATCCTGTACACTGCTGACATCCCTACCCATCCAAGTACCCTCTTAGCTCTATTTGCAGACGACAAAGCTATCTTATCCTCCCATCCCGATCGTAAAACTGCTACTAAAAATCTTCAAGATCATCTGAAAAAAATCAAACAATGGTGTGGCAAATGGAGAATAAAAAGAAATAAAGCAAAATGCATTCAAGTTAATTTCCAACCGCGGAAAAAAGACTTCCCTGAAATTGTGAAATTTAACAATATTCCTTAACCACATTCAAATTCCGTTCATTACCTTGTGTTCCACTCGACTCACGACTTACATGGGGCGAACACACTAAAATTAAAAGACAAGAACTGTATTGACGATATGGATTTCTATACAGACTCATGAATAAGAACTCCAATCTTACAATTGAAAATAAACTGACGCTCTACAAAACCTTATTACGACCAATCTGGACTTTGGAGTAGAAATCTGGGGTGCCGCCAAGCCTTCTAACATCCAAAGAATCCAGTCCTTTCAATCTAAAACCCTCTGAATAATTGCAAATACTCCCTATTACATATCCAATTCCTCTCTTCACCACGATTTCAATATTCCTTTTGTTCAAGATCTAATTTCTTCCCGCTTCAGCCTTTTCCACAGTAAACTGCCATTCCATCCTAATCCACTTGCACAGACTTTGTCTTCCAACTCCAACCCCTACAACCCTCCCCGTCAGCTCAAACAAAGATTGCCCCGCGACCTCCTGGGGACATAGTCTGTAAATAATTGGAGAGTGGTGTCACTGGTCACCTCCTCTCCTCATGTGACTTTCATTAATGTCATTTTTTCCATTATTCATTGTTATCAAAAATGTTTTTATTTATTTTTAACAGAATATAATATGTAAATAATAGTTATAAAAAGAAAATTTAGTCTGAGATGTAATGTAAAATACCTGTCACTGGTTTTTCTTCAACAGGCTTTGGTTTCCAAATTTTTGCTTTAGTCACTAAATACTGTACCTTAAATAATAATAAAAAATAATGATTTTCTGAGAACAAAACAAATTATTTGCACAATTAATTCACATTATATAGAAAACATTAAGACTTACCTCGCGGTCTAAAGCAGCCATTTTATCTGTTATCATTTTATATGTAAGTTTAGGATTTTCCCATAATGGAATTTTATTTTGCTCATCCACTGCTCTTGTTATCCAATCCTAGAATAATAATAATAATATTGCATCTTTTAAAGGCTAAATTTTGAAAGATTAGTTAAATAAATAAAAATAAATTTAAAAATGCCATAAGACAAATTAGAGGCCTTTTCAAATTTTACTTTCACTTAACTTCATAAGAAAAATATAATAAATATAAGCATTGCACTGAGTTGAAATTTAAATTAGTGTTTTGAATTGATAATTTAAGCAATTTTAAGCCTCCTGGGTCTTGAAGTCTCCAAATAAAATTTAACCTAATTATAAATTAAAGAATTCCTCCGGTAATAGGAATATTGAAGCTGCAATACCTGCTTATTCTAAAAAATAATTAATGTCTCCCAAAAAACTTACAATTTTAGGTTCAATACGGAGAGCTTACTTAAAAGACCAGGACATGCTGGTCTGGAGATTAAGGCACTGGACTCCTGAGCTAAAAGTCCCAGGTTCAATCCTCACAGCAAGTTCTTTTCTTTCTGTTTCTTTTTGTAATGATCCAGAGGTTCCTGGTGAGCTCCTCGGGAATACCCAGGCCTAATTGGGTACCATTCTTTATTGAATGTGAAAAAAATCAGGTGGCCAGAACAGTGTGCTGACCTTCTCTAGTGTGTCGAGAATAAATACAACCTCAACATGTGTTTCCCTATTGGGCCTCTATGGCTTGTTGTGGGACTTTTTAAATTTTTTTTTTTTTTTATCAGAGAGCATTATCTTATTTACGGACATTAGCCTATTTTTATTTTTCAAAAAACTTTGAATTTTCAGAGAAAAATTATGCACTGAATTATTACTTTATTAAAAACAAATATTTTATTTTTAACAAGCTGACTAGTGTATATTTTTTAAACATTAAAAAAAGAAAAATAAATTATTAAAAAAAAAATTGAACTGAAAGAATTGGATTTTAAAATCCTTATTTAGTTTCATAAAATTTCCCTAGAAAAACTGATCATATTACAAATTGTAGAATTAGTTTGTTTGATAATACAATAAAAATAATAATAAAAATAAATCATTTATAATTTTAAATTGATGAAGTATACAATTTGGTTACATGATAGAATAATTATTATTTCTTAGTAACTTTACTTGTTTCAAAATCTACAAAAACCATTTCCTATTAACCTTCTTAATATTTATTTCAGCATTTAAATCTACACCTTAATGTTATTAAGCTTCACAGCCAAAATAAATAGGAGTAGTTCCTTAGTATTATTAATAAGCAGGCGGCTAAAGATTTGTTGAATTAAAATTAAAATTTCCACAAGGGATTGAAGTTTTCCCAGGAGGATTTTTCTTAACTTATAAGATTGGATCTTTTCTGACACATTTCTAATGAAAAAACATTTTGCATACGATATTATTCTGAATATGAGTAAAATTATACAAACATGTACATATGTGTACACAAAGCCTATAATAGAAATAGACTTTATAACACTATATAATATTAGACCTTATATTAGACTTAGTGATGTTTATTAAATTTGTTATAAATAACACTGTTAATAAACATCTGTACCAATAGAGTTACTGAAAGAATATTCTAGGGAAATTCATGGAAAAAGATCATATTCTTGAAAATCTATCCCGAACAGATTTTGGATTATTTACTGTGCAATTGTGGTTTCTGGGTAGAGAGGGATTTAGACTTAGTACTTATTTTCTTACACGGTCAAAAGTATGTTCAGATGATTTTGAAATGCTTTGTTCATTGAGAAAGATCAGCTTCACTGTACTTGCTTCATTACAGATTTAGTTCTAATTCTAAGATCAATGATATGAACATAGTAGAAATATAAATGGTTTAAATTTATTAATCTAAATTTATCAAGGTCACACAATTTTGCAAGAAGAAATAACAAAAAATATCATAAATATTACTAATAATGAAAATAGGTGCTGCTTTTAAAAATACATACTGAGGTATCTTGAATAGTTTTTTCAAGTGTTTCAATTTCAACACTCGTGAAAACGGTCCCCTGAGGATTATCAGCCTGAGTCAGAGTAATATTTTTTATAGTTAGTAAAAAATTCTGACTTCCATTAATCATTGTGTTTAATGTAGAAAGAGCATCTGGTCTCGCCATATGTTCCGTAACACGACCAAACCAAGCCTTAGTCAATTTCTGAAGACTTTCTAGTTTTCCCCCTAAGGTATCTGCATCTGAAGAATAAGACTCTTCATCTAGCCATTCTGAAACCTAAAATGGAATTTCAAAGTAAACATTACAAATACATATTTTAAAAAGCCTAACTACAGGAGCTGGGTTATTTAAACAAATTTTTAGCGTAAATGACTAAGTTCAATTTATAGTCAGAGAGAACAATGAGCGAAAAAAGGTATTAACAATAAACTGTGCTTTAGAATGACTGGGAAGGAGGAGTAACTTTAGTAACAATTGTTTTTTGTTTTGAATTTTGTTTTAAAATGTTTTACAATTTTATATTTTATACTTTTTGTACAGCAAAAAACTTGTAAAATTGCATTTTATGCCTTTTTAGTTTAATAAATTTGTATGTATTTCAAATAACAATGACGATATAATGATTATAAATTTTGATGATAAATAAATAATTATAAAAATTGCCCCCCTCTCCATTTTATTACAACCAAAATCTAAATAAGAATTCTTCTTTAAAAGTGTAATAAAACAAAAATAATACATAGTAATAATTTGTTCTACTCTTTTTTTAAAAATTATTACAAATAATTTTTATCTATTACTATTATTAATTGTAAATTATTATTAAAATAGATATAAAATTTCAAATTTTGGTCTTCCTCTAAACCCCCCTACCCTTCAAACTATTTCAATTATTTACAAAGTCATCCAATGGTTTACAAAAAGTAGATTAAATACCAAATCGGGTTTCATTATTTTAAAAATTGTGAATACTAGAGTGTGTACAGATATATACATAATTTTGAATGGATTATATTTTTAGGTTCTGGAATGAAAGATCAGTGAAGATTTGTTAAAATTTTTGGTCAAGGTATGAACATGAATAGCTTAATTTTCCAAAAAGAAATCTGGTAATACGAGGGCGGGTCAATAAGTGTGTGACTTTTTAAATGAAACAAAGGTTTTTTGATAAAAAGTAATTTTATTTTTCAACATAGTCTCCTTTGAGCTCTATACACTTCGTCCAACGTTTCTCCAATTTTTTTATCCCTTCCAAAAAATAAGATTTCTCGAGCTCCTCAAAATATGTATTTGTTTGTGAGATGATTTCATCGTTGGAATAAAATCTCTTTCCGCCAAGCCATTTCTTAAGGTTCGGAAACAAGAAATAGTCACTCGGGGCTAAATCCGGAGAATACGGCGGATGAGGGAGCAATTCATAGCGTAATTCTTGAAATTTTGCCATGGAAA
>KZ807189.1:213092-241760 GCA_000696205.2 Oncopeltus fasciatus | reverse complement strand
CCTGGTAGTATAACTGGAAAATATATATATATCCGTAGTTAATTTTAAAACAAGTTATACTCACAAAATTTTTATGATTGTTATAGCTCCTGTTCATGGCACTAAACTAGACAAAAGTGTTGGAGCAATTTTTGAAGAAAAAAAAAATTCTTATGGGAGAAAAATTGGAATTTTATTTATCTGAAAAATAATCCATTTAAGCAATAAATATGAATAATTTCCTTTGTGAAATGGGGTAATGCATAACTTTCCTTTGGATTTATTATAGGAAGTAATACTTTTGTTTTTTAAAAGTTGTTATGTTAATAGTCTTTTTCAAAGGATAAATAACACAAAATCAGTTATTAGGAACTATCTTTTAAACAAAAAACATTGTTAACTAATAATAATTAATTTCTGATTACATTTATAAATTAAGTATGGTGCATTAATAATTATGTTTCTTTATATCCATACATTATGTAAGGAAAACTAATATTTCCCCATAAATTAGATATCCACCTTCCACCATTGAAAGCAAAAATTCAAATTCAAGAAGCGATAAAGAATAAGAAGAATTACATGCCCATAATTACATAAGACACTTTCAATTACTGATTCAGTAAATAAGTTCTTTGGCTAAATAATGGTAAATAATTTTAAGAAGCTTAGCCCCATGCACTGGAAAAAAAAAAAAAAAAAAATCAACTGGTTTTACTCCCTTTCAGTTATCAGTGTAACGAGAATAATTGTTTATCAATATATTTACAGTATCTAATTAGAATGCAAAAATCTAAAAAGCAGTGGTAGGGAAACTAATAATATAATAAAGTGAAAGCCTCAAATAAACTTATCTACGTTAAATTATGTAAGTCTAATTAAAAAAAAAAAAAAAATAGTATATTAAGTTTATCTACATTGAGTGTACAAATATACAATGAACTATAATGTGATATAGGTACATTATACTTTAAATACAAACATTATTGTGAATAATCCACTTAATACAAATACAAATATTACTCAGGATCAAATAGTAATACTACAAATAAATGAAAATTGGTATTGTGAACCGCATTGTTCCAACATAAAAAATTAGTTCTGCAAGCAATTTTTTTAATTAGTTAAAAAATAAAGATTGGAATAAAGTCTCTAAAAGAAAAATTAAAAAAAGAAACAAATTTGCCTAGAACTTCTACCAGCTCTATGCCAGATTCTGACTCTAGTTCCTTTCCTGATCTAATCTCATGAACTCAGTCCTCTGTGTGTCATGCCAATGCACAATTCCTTCCTGGACATATCAAGTTCAAGGATTATTTTTCTAATAATATTTTCAACATTGTTGCTGCTTTTAAGTCATGACTTAGGTTTTCCTCAGTCTAGTGGTTTTATTTATCAAGAAAGAATAGTGTGAAAGACGATAGAATTTTTTTTTTACAAATTTTAAAAATCCAGAATGTATGACCTCTCCTTCTCTTTGACAACCCTAATCTCTTCTATACGCTGAAATACCTTTCCTTTTACAGAACCTCCTATTTTTCAAGATCGACTCTCATCTGAACACACATTTTCGAACTTCCCAACTTCACCATGATAAACTAAAATAATTTATAACCTAAACATTAATCTCTTCTTTCCCAGACCAATTTCTTTCAGAAAACTGGATTGATTACCTAACACATTAATAAAATGTGATCTTATATCATATGACTAAGACCTTATATATTTTCTAATTTCACCATTGATTCCACAGATCAAAATTTTAAAAGTAATCTCACTTTCGTCATAAACATGCTCCTTTCATAGCCCACCTACTGACCCCAGTATTTCCCCAAAGTTGAGAGAAAATATGAAAAGAGGTGACAGTGCAAAGAGATATAATTGAAATACGACACACCCAGAAGTTTAAGGGAACTTCAGGCATCTTAAAAGTATAGAGAGCTAACCTGTGGTGCCTATGAGGTATTCTTCACATGGCTTTCTTCTAGATTCCTTATTCAAAATTTAAATGGTCCAACATTCGCAACCTTACCCCTCCCCCAAACCTTTCCAAATAGATAATGAGGTTCAATAATGTCTCAAGATTATAAAATGCCATTTTTTTTTTAATTTTATAAAAATTTTTATTTTGGATCGAAACCTATAACCAATGATAATGAGATTATCCTACCACTCCCTCAAAATTTGATGTTTCAGGTTTCAAGATATCTAGGATCGAAAAAATTCCAAAAAATACCAGCCAAACAGTTACAACTATCGATCAGAGATTTTCAGCATTTTGATACTATACAGAACATTATTTGTTCCCTTACTTTTTGTCATATTTCCAACAGCAATCATGTTCAAGTGTAAATTGTTGGTTTTGTTATATGACAGAAGATGTCAGAGCTTATATAATAGCCAACTTATTTCCTATGGTATTTTATTAATAGCTAACACAATATAATAAACTTATGAAAATTAAAAATACTAAACTGAATTTATTAATTTTTTTTGTTGGGGTTTGNATATATATGCGCATGCACATACACACATGCACACCATTTATGAGTTTATTTTGAAATTTTAACCCACAAGTATTTTCTGATAATGTACATACTTATTTATGCACCAGTGTTGGGATGGACATAGACTACACTTAAAATTTCACAAAACTAAGCAGTATTTTAGGTTTAAATTTATTTATTTATTTTTTGCAGTGGTTAGCTATGAAATAAATAAAATAACAAACACAAAACAATTACATTAGCTTAGACTCTAACCCTGTTCAGCCTAAACTATCTATTTACAGGATAACCATTGGAAATGTGATGAAACTATGGGAACAAAAAATGTAAAGCTCAATGAATTCATCAAAGTAGAACAAGTCATAGTTTAGTAAGTGCATTTGACAGCTAAAGCAATTTTTAACTCTCAAACCATAATATAACCTCCTTAGTGTTGATGTATTAATTGCAAAGAAAATTAAACACAAAATGGGAAGGGATAGAACTTAAATCCCAAATATTATCAAAATGTTACAGTAGTTACTGAAAAAGTTCATGTACCATGTGAAGCAAGCAGACTTTTTCTTATTTGATTTTCAGATTCTGCGTGAATTAGGATGTTCAAAAAAACATTTTGAAAAGGTTAATGATTTTGATTTTTATGATAGATAACAATATGATTGGAGATTAGTTGGCCGTCGAGTATTATGCTGGAGAAATTAGACAGGGTTTCGGCCAGGATTAGAAAAATAAAATGCTCCAAAATTGTTGGGTAATTATTTTATTATTGCCGATACTTCGACCAAACTTGTAAAACATCATGGCAGTAGAAATGTCTGGAAAGATTTCTGAGGGAGGTTTATGGTCACATCTCAGAATGCAGAGCTAAAGTGCCTGGCCGAAAACCTGTCTAATTTCTCCAGCGTAGATTACAATAGTTTATTTTTAATAGAAAAATAAACTAAAAAAACTTTATGTAAGGCAATGAATTTTGCTTTTTACTTTACCATAAGTAAAGTGTACATACATATCCTGACAAAATTAGACCAAATTTCAAATTGAATTTTCATAAAATGTCAATGTATTAAGGTCCTTGAATTAATTTTTTCTCATTTTGCCATGATTTCTATGAGAAGGTGGGTATGCAAGAATATTACTATTTTTGTGAATGTTCAATAATTCACAACATCAAAAGACCACATAAAAATTAATTATATAAAGAAGCCGTGGAGAGAAGAGTTTTATAAGCCTTTGGGAAGATTGGAGTAGAGGGAGAGATATAAATGGGCTATAGAGATTTCATCAATTTATTTTGTAATTAAAACTTTTAAATTTAAAGAGAGGAAATGAAAGGAAATTGAGTGGTGGTTCAGAGGAAAGTATAACCAGAAAAAATTTATTCTTTTTCATAGCTATTGATCAGTCTGGGTTAATATTTAATATTTTTTGCTCCCAAAATGAATATTTATGATAATTTTCATTTTTTATTAAACCTTCATTGCAACTAATAAGGAGGGAGGAGACTAAAGGTGACCTCCTGTTCTAAACATCCACCACTGAGAGGCAAGATTTTATTTTTTGTAAAAGCAAGCCTATACACATAAAATTCAAAAATCAAATAAATTAATAAAAAACAGTTTGTCACAGTAAATCACATTTACATTCACAGCACATGAAATTTCTGATAAACTTCTGTACCGTTTTGATGAAATTTGATATTTAGGATCTATCCATTCTGATGGTTTGTAATTTTTGTTAAAATTTTATTTGCAATTGATCATTATAAGCACTAAGGGGGTAATATAATAGTTTGAAAGTTTAAAATTGCTCTTTTAACTAAATATACCTATCAACCAGGAGCTTGTACTACTTTGACAAATAGATTGAGCTTTACATTTTTTGTTCTCTTAGTTTTACCATATTTCCAATTACAATCATACATATAATATTATATAAGCTCTGTGATGGGAGTGCCCTACTCCTACCTACAATTTTTTGAATTATAGTTTACTGCTCAATTTCTGTATAAATTAATTTGGTATTTCACTAAATTATTTGCTGCATGAAATACTCAGTTTGCCACTCCAAATAATGCTATTAATAATCATTAATAAGTCTACATTTTCAACTGAAATTTAAGAAATTGGTCTATGTTTTTATTAAGAATTCATCAAATAAATTCAAATGCAATAATTTGAGCTGGCAACTTACTTTGATGTTTTACTTTTAAACCATTAAATTTATTTTATCCTGCACTCAATCTTTTGAATGTTTGATTTTCATTTATCAAAAGTGAATATACAAAATTATAAAAAACAATAGATATTAAAGTTATAATTTATATTGACTTGCTGGTTAAGTTAAAATTTTTTAGTTTGAAAAGTTTGTTTTAGCAGATATCCCTTTAGCACATCAAGTAATTCATATTCGTCTTATGATGAAACTATTGTTACTTTTAATTCATAAGGCTTAATAAATCTGCAAAGTAACCTTCAGTAAAATTCCATATGACACAAAATGTATAAAAAATTTGAAGTTATTTCATAAATATATTAAATTCAATTATTTCTTAAACAATGAAAAACTTTATTTGATGGATTGACTATTGTGTATAATTTGAAATTCTCCCTCATAGTTTGGTTGTAATTGGAATGGAGCTCTTTTGTAATTCTACTGTGCTCAGTAGACTGGTTATATATTGGGAAAAAAATAAACTTATACCTTTGAAACGGCTTCAGATATTTTATTTTTTTCATCAGGGGATATAGCAGAAACATATTCATCTGCTTCTAGTCGACTTTGTGTTTCGAAAACAAAACTCTCTAAAGCATTAAGGGTGCTTTCTCTCTTTCTTCTTTCTTCATCAGCTACATTCAGTTTAGCCAATCTAACAAATAAAACAGATTATCTAGGATTTTTAACATAAAATAAAAGTTTTAAAAAACCTTGAATGAAGATTTTCCAAGGTAATACATATTTCAATCATGTTTTCACAAATAAAGTATTATGTTCTCGTTGTTTATACGTCTTAAAAAATTAATTTAAGTAGACAGAATAATTTTGTCTGCTTAATACCCCCTAAAAAATAGTTCCCAGAGGAACTATTTATCGAGAAGCTCCTATTGATCAGGGACGATTGAAACAATAGGAGCTATACACATCTTTCAGAAACATTTAATTATAGAACTGATTCTTTTTGATAATTCTCATTGATATATATAGCATCTTTAAGTTTATAAGCTTTCAATTATACAAATAATGTTAGTTATTATGAACTTCGCTATGACTGTACATAATCTTAATAGACTTGATTTTCTTTCTTTTGTACTACTTGTACATACAATACATTTAAAATTATTTTAATTGACTACAATTACGATAACAAAATTCATTATTTCATTCTTCACCAAAAACAATCAAGCTACCAAGAAGCACAGGAGTAATAATGCTATCTTTGAAACAGATTTTAACATATTTTAAGAATTGTTGATAATATGAACTACATTTTTATTTTATTGTATTGTTAAAGGCTAGGGAAGTAGGTGACATGAAGACCAGAACTGTATGGGAAGGGCCCAATTGAAGGATGCCACCTTTCTTTATAGGAGGGAATTAGGATTACTTAGAAATTGCTATTAGAATCTTCTAGGCCTGCCTCGGCCTTTTCTTATATTAGTTATATAAGCATCTTGCCAGCGGCCCCCAAGTCAGTGATAAGTTAGTCGCAGCTAGTGTCATCACTGTGCCTCAGAGCATCAACAATCTCTTATTAACAAATCAACAAAGGTTGTAACCTCTGAAGTGCCGTTAACAGTGAAGTGATAAGTGCCAGTAATTAGCAAGTTATCTTGAGGCCTCTTTGTAAATAAGCATATTTAATTCATTAGTATATATGTTTTATTAGTTGTAAGTAATTTGTATTTCCTACTTATTTATTAGTTAGTAAGGGCAGTAGTTTTTATGTTAGCTGCAATTAGTAGACGTACTTATTTGTCATAAAAAATATTATTAGCTTCAATTTATATTTGTTCCTACAACAGTAGAGAAGATTTAGGTTCTGTTTCTTTACCAGTATTATTTATAACATGGTAGCAGTTAGTGGTTTTCATTTAATAGACAAATTGTTTTAATTTGTTATTCAGTTTATTGATGAACAGTTTATCTCTGGATATTGTATATATTACATCAGTTGATAAAACTAAATATCAGACAGAAAATTAAATTAATTCGTTACTTGATAGTAAATGCAAAGAGGATTGTATTGTTAATAATAGCGAATACTGTAAAAACTTTGTTACTCTGAAGGTTCCAGCTAATGTAAAATTGGGAGATAGTCGAATTTTAAGTCACAAATATTGTAGTAACATAGTAACCTATTTCCCAGTCAGTAATTTATAATAAAAAGTAGAATTAAAAAAAGTTTTTTATGTAGAAGAAATAGGAACAAACCTTATTAGTTATTCAAAGGTAATCATAGTATTGTTTATAAAGATAATTTTTCAAAAATTTGTAATAAAAATAAGAGAACTTTAGGTATTGCAAGAAACGAAAATTGTATAAATTAACCAGTCATATGTCTATTACAAAAGTTAATGTTTTAAGAGTATATGGAAATCAAAATATGACTCTGAAGAAGAAATTGCACTATAATCTAAGACTTGTCAATTTTAATTATTTTTTATACATTATGTAGAAATTAACTGTTATATGGAATTCCAAATAAGTAAAAAACAGATTATTTAAGGTGCGCTGTCTGCATAAAAAACAAAATGCACAATATTCCATAAAATATAAACTGCAACAGAAGGACTTAACGGTAAAAATATTTTCTAACTTTTATTCATAATTATAGCGAACTGGGAAAAGTTTATTACATTAAAATAAAAGATCAAGTTTTTGAATGTTTCTAAGAGTATGTAAATAAAATGCAAAATCTTACTGGGAAAAATATTAATGATCAAGAAGTGAAAATGTTACTGAGTATACAAATTCAAAAATTTATAACTTAGTTCATCAGAAAGGGATAATTATTAAAATTTGTCCTTCTTGTGTTCATGAGTTGAATGGCTCAGCAGAGAGGTACAACAGATCTATCATGGATAAGGCAAGAGATATGATAACTAAGGTTCATGAACGCTATTGACCAGAAAACTGCTTACTTAAAAAATAGGACTTAAGCTAATACTCAGGAGGAAAAAAAAACACCCTATTAAATATTTTTTAGAAGAAAACTATCAAGAATTTGAAAATTTTTGGGAGCAAAGTATTAGTGAGAATACCTGAGACTAGAACATCCAAATGGAACAAAAAGGGAGAATTGGTAATTAGGATTTTGTAACCAACATCAGTAAGGTTGGTAACAAAATCCTAATTAATAATAGAGCAATTGTTGCCAGGCATATAAACATAATTGAGGAAGATACAAAATGTATAGGCTTTAGCAATGAAGATAAGAACGAAGAAGAAAATAAGGAAAAGGAATCAGAAGAAATTCCAGTTACAGAACTGGAAATAAAAATATCAAAATCTGATGAACAAAATTCAGATAATGAAGAAGGAGAAACAAATAAAATTAGCCCAAGAAAAACTAACAGATCCATTAAACCTCTAGCTCGGTATGATGAATTCAAGTAGATTGTAACTGCATTTATATAAATTGTTGTGATGCCACGATACCTACTACATTTGAGGAGGGGATGCTATCTGAAGAAGCTGAACAGTGGAAATTGGCTACAGACAAGAAAATGAATAGATTTTTTAAAGAAGAAAATACTTCCAAAAGAAAAATTTTGGAAATTAGCAAATAAACAATTAATAAGAAAGTACTAGATGCAAAATGGGTTTACAAAAGGAAGATGAATTTAAGGCAAGATTGGTTGTTACGAGGAATTCAACAAATGGACTTAAACGCAGAAAACAAAATAGTGTAACCAAGGGCTCTACATATTCTGAATATAATGCACTGTCAGAGATTATTACAGAAATTAAGTTTATTTGTAGTGTTTTAGGTGATGTTTTTGAGCCAAAATTAATAATTCGTTTAAAATAAATGAAGACAAGTAACAACATCTGGAGCAGTATTTTGTAATTACAAAACATGATAATTTTACTAAAAATTTGAATTCTACATTGAAATATAGATGTCTATATTGATATATCTACTAAGGCGCTTGGAAAGTCAAAGAATTTAAGTTCAGAGATTTGTTAAATTTAAAACTGTAATGTAAAATTCACATGATTTGTTTTCATAACCTAAATTTTTTTTGTATACTTACTTTATTGAATTAAATAAAAATGTAGAGGAGTGTTGATAATATGAATTTCATTACTATTTCTTAGTATTTTGAACTCCTCAACAATGATTATCAATGAGATGTTATGTTAGTGATAATTGATTAAAGGCAAACATTTAGTTGAGTTTCTGTTTCTTTACCAGTATTATTTATAACATGAATAAAATCACTGTTGCCTATTTTCTATTCATTATTATTTGTTATATATTTCTTGGAAATATATTAATGCATCATAAAATAGTACCTAACTATCAAAGAACTATATTCTTTCAAAGGAATTTCTTTTGATACAAAAAAATAATGAATATCAAACACATCTCTTGTGTTGAGGTGGTGACCTTAGTCCCTTAGTGACCTTAGGTGATTAGCACTGCAAATAATAGTTTCAGTTTCAATCTAATTTGTAAGAATTTTTTTATAAATAAATTAGTGAAGCCAATGTCAGGGATGTCCCCTTGACTGTCATTAACAGCTTGGTACTTCTGATCCCCTAATGAGAAAGAATTCAACTAAATTTCATTATTTTGTTACAGCCTTACAGGGTCTTTATATGATTAGGATTTTAACAAAAAATGGATTGTCTTGAATTAAATTATCTATTGCATTAAGGGCTTATGACTAGTGAGTAGATAAATAGCAGTTTCAAAAAGGATGAAAAGGAATCTTTCTTTAGAAGAGATATAGGGATTATGTCACTGTTTATTTTTACAGTTAATTAGCAGGGTGATAATAGGTATTCAATATGGCTGTTGCATAAATTGTTATACTCTATATAAAATCATGGACTCTTAGGTATGTTTTATTTATGGTACGTAGAAGGCTGTTCAAAAGACAAAGGACTTGTTTATCTTTGGTTCGATGATTATTTAAGGTAGTGCGTTATTTTTGAATTGGAGCACAAAATATTTTATTAGGGGGGCAATGAATTCACCTGTTCGAATTACTTGAGGAGCAGACAGAGGGTTTTCTTCCTTATTTCTTTGTTTTTAGGTTTGCGTATTGGTTGAGGACAGAAAATAGTCGATTAGAGTTTGAGAATTGTAAATCCTATTTAATGATTTGACTTAATGACAAAAAATGATCCATTTATTTCCAGGTGAATTACTCAAAATTTTGTGAACTATTATAATTAATAAAACCTTACTTAAAAAAGAAGTACCTCCTGGCTGAGGTAGCAAGACTTTTTTCTGGCTCCCTTTGCATTTCTTGCATACAATTTAACGCGGGATTACATACGACAACCAATATCATTATTTAAAAATGTAATATCAGAAAAAAATAGAGTCTAACAAATAGCGGACAATGTTAGCTCCTTCGAGTATAAGACGACATATTCATCTTACTTGGGGATTTATACTCGGAGTAAAGTGCAGGGAGTTGGAGATATTATTTAGCCTGCCTCAGTGGTGCAGGGGTCAGATACCTCCCCGAAAAGCAGGAGACCCGGGTTTGAGTCCCGGCTGATGTAGTTAGATTTTTTTTTCTGGCTTCCGTTGCACTTCTTATCTCATATAATTCTAGACTGTCTAATGCATACAAGATATTACAACTGTCATTCTTATCCATATGAATTTACCACTGGATAGTGTGAGTATGAGAATTGGTTTGATCTGAGAATATTTCCAAAATGTCTTAACATTTCTAGGAGGTTGTTGAATTCAAAATTTTTCTGAGCGATTAACAGAACAGGACTCATAGGTTTACTTAAATTTTATCTGAACTATATTTTGCATAGAATGCTTTCAGCTAGGTCAAAATGGTTTTAATTGAGTCCCCATTTCAACAGATAATTAAATACTGATATCTTTTAGTGAAGTTCTGTACCGAAGCCTTTTTTTTTTGCTGATGGCTAGTAGTAACAAACAGAGGCTCTTAAGTAACTGCTATCTGAACCAAGACTGTGTTGGGGGAGCAGACTAAGAAGATTCTAACAACAAATATAAGAAGAAAACAATTAATGAGAGGGAATAGAATAAAAAATCTATATGTCCCAGCCAGGGCTCGAACCTGGATCTCCAGCTTTCCAGGCAGGTATGCTAGAGGCCGGAAAACAGGAGATCCAGGTTCGAGCCCTGGCTGGGACAGATAGATTTTTTATTCTATTCCCTCGCATTAATTGTTTAAAATTTATATGGGATAATACACCACAACAAAATTAATATTTATAATTGAAAATAAAAAGTAAATAATGAGAGGCGATAAATAGCTAGACAATGTCAGCTCCTTCGAGCATAAAACGATGTATTTGTCTTTCTCTGAGGTCTAGACTCTCACTAGTATGCTGGGAATTTAATAAGTTATCTGGCTAGTCCCCGTGTTGCAATGGTGGCATACCGGCCCGAAAAGCAGGAGATCCGGGTTTGAGCCCTGGTTGGGACAGATAGATTTTTTATTCTATTCCCTCGCATTAATTGTTTAAAATTTATGTGGGATAATATATCACAACAAAATTAATATTTACAAATAAAGAAGTTTTTACATGACATATATTACAAGGTATAGTTAAAATGTTATTTTAAACGGTACAGTACATACTTTTGACGTGATTCGTCAAGTTGAACTGCATTGAAATCTGTGAAGATATATGATTCTTCTTTGGATGTAATATTCTCCTTAAATAAAACTGCTTTTGGTTTGGCAGGCTCAGCTTCTTTTGGTTTCTTAGTATCTTCTTTTTGTCCTGTTTCAGATGTTTTATTAGTGTCATTAGCCTGTTCATCCTTCTTGTCTACCTCCTTCCCTTCTTCTTTTTCATCTGATGCCTTATCTTCAACAGTTTCTTTTGGAATTTCTTCACCTGAAAAATAAAATAAATAAAATACCACATGGGAAATGTATTTCAATTCAAAAAACTTACTATAAGTTGTGTAAATGCATAGATGCAGTAATAAGGACTACATTATTTTCAGAAAATGTTATTAAAAAATAAGTCCAAAAATATAAACAAAGAGGAACACACTGCTATTGCAAAAGCCAGAGTTTTTATTAAATTAGTGAAATTACAATTTTTATAAGCCCATTAAAACACTGATTTTCTAGTACTGAGGTTTGTTCAGCTGGATAGGAAATACTATTACAGTAGATATATTATCAACTCTGCGGTTATTAGTTTTGTATCTGTTCTTCAATCAGGGAATAACTTTGAACAAACCCAGATTATACATAAACAAGTACTTCATTATTCTAAGACTGCAGATTATACATAAGTATTTCGTTATTCCAAGACTGGTAATGGCTTAGATTCTGAAAGAATACTTATAGAAAATCTGAACAATTACTTTAACAGAAGATGAGAAAATAAAAAGAGATTTAAAAAAGTTAAATAAATAAGTAAGCACAAAGAATGTTGAAAAAATGGGTCCCCAATGAGATCTTAACTTGTCAAAATGAGAGGGATTTATCATAAATTTTACAGGGATGTAATAAAACATTTTATTGGGTGAGGATACGGTGTGCAATCAGCAAATATATACATACATACTCACACTTTGTAAATAAAGTTGTTTCACACCAAATGAAGTAATAAACCTCATAAACTAATAATTAAGTTTTAAAAGAAAAAGTGGGATAATATTAATGTGTACTAGCATAAAAAAAAAAAAAAAACTAGAGATCTTATCATTAAGCTTTACTAAAAGTTTTTGTAAACAGAAAACAGAAGTTAATTTAAAAGAATATGATACATATATTCAATCATGAATATTCATTTAATGTATACATACATAAGTATATGTGTATATTATATATATATATATACATATATATACACTTGATGTGCTAATATCTGTTTTATTTAATTTAAAAAAAAGTTGTTCACGTCTAATGATGTATTCTTATAATATTCTTTAATATATATTTTGTNGCATGCACATACACACATGCACACCATTTATGAGTTTATTTTGAAATTTTAACCCACAAGTATTTTCTGATAATGTACATACTTATTTATGCACCAGTGTTGGGATGGACATAGACTACACTTAAAATTTCACAAAACTAAGCAGTATTTTAGGTTTAAATTTATTTATTTATTTTTTGCAGTGGTTAGCTATGAAATAAATAAAATAACAAACACAAAACAATTACATTAGCTTAGACTCTAACCCTGTTCAGCCTAAACTATCTATTTACAGGATAACCATTGGAAATGTGATGAAACTATGGGAACAAAAAATGTAAAGCTCAATGAATTCATCAAAGTAGAACAAGTCATAGTTTAGTAAGTGCATTTGACAGCTAAAGCAATTTTTAACTCTCAAACCATAATATAACCTCCTTAGTGTTGATGTATTAATTGCAAAGAAAATTAAACACAAAATGGGAAGGGATAGAACTTAAATCCCAAATATTATCAAAATGTTACAGTAGTTACTGAAAAAGTTCATGTACCATGTGAAGCAAGCAGACTTTTTCTTATTTGATTTTCAGATTCTGCGTGAATTAGGATGTTCAAAAAAACATTTTGAAAAGGTTAATGATTTTGATTTTTATGATAGATAACAATATGATTGGAGATTAGTTGGCCGTCGAGTATTATGCTGGAGAAATTAGACAGGGTTTCGGCCAGGATTAGAAAAATAAAATGCTCCAAAATTGTTGGGTAATTATTTTATTATTGCCGATACTTCGACCAAACTTGTAAAACATCATGGCAGTAGAAATGTCTGGAAAGATTTCTGAGGGAGGTTTATGGTCACATCTCAGAATGCAGAGCTAAAGTGCCTGGCCGAAAACCTGTCTAATTTCTCCAGCGTAGATTACAATAGTTTATTTTTAATAGAAAAATAAACTAAAAAAACTTTATGTAAGGCAATGAATTTTGCTTTTTACTTTACCATAAGTAAAGTGTACATACATATCCTGACAAAATTAGACCAAATTTCAAATTGAATTTTCATAAAATGTCAATGTATTAAGGTCCTTGAATTAATTTTTTCTCATTTTGCCATGATTTCTATGAGAAGGTGGGTATGCAAGAATATTACTATTTTTGTGAATGTTCAATAATTCACAACATCAAAAGACCACATAAAAATTAATTATATAAAGAAGCCGTGGAGAGAAGAGTTTTATAAGCCTTTGGGAAGATTGGAGTAGAGGGAGAGATATAAATGGGCTATAGAGATTTCATCAATTTATTTTGTAATTAAAACTTTTAAATTTAAAGAGAGGAAATGAAAGGAAATTGAGTGGTGGTTCAGAGGAAAGTATAACCAGAAAAAATTTATTCTTTTTCATAGCTATTGATCAGTCTGGGTTAATATTTAATATTTTTTGCTCCCAAAATGAATATTTATGATAATTTTCATTTTTTATTAAACCTTCATTGCAACTAATAAGGAGGGAGGAGACTAAAGGTGACCTCCTGTTCTAAACATCCACCACTGAGAGGCAAGATTTTATTTTTTGTAAAAGCAAGCCTATACACATAAAATTCAAAAATCAAATAAATTAATAAAAAACAGTTTGTCACAGTAAATCACATTTACATTCACAGCACATGAAATTTCTGATAAACTTCTGTACCGTTTTGATGAAATTTGATATTTAGGATCTATCCATTCTGATGGTTTGTAATTTTTGTTAAAATTTTATTTGCAATTGATCATTATAAGCACTAAGGGGGTAATATAATAGTTTGAAAGTTTAAAATTGCTCTTTTAACTAAATATACCTATCAACCAGGAGCTTGTACTACTTTGACAAATAGATTGAGCTTTACATTTTTTGTTCTCTTAGTTTTACCATATTTCCAATTACAATCATACATATAATATTATATAAGCTCTGTGATGGGAGTGCCCTACTCCTACCTACAATTTTTTGAATTATAGTTTACTGCTCAATTTCTGTATAAATTAATTTGGTATTTCACTAAATTATTTGCTGCATGAAATACTCAGTTTGCCACTCCAAATAATGCTATTAATAATCATTAATAAGTCTACATTTTCAACTGAAATTTAAGAAATTGGTCTATGTTTTTATTAAGAATTCATCAAATAAATTCAAATGCAATAATTTGAGCTGGCAACTTACTTTGATGTTTTACTTACTTTTGATGAGCCTTTCTCACTTTTAATTGAACCACCAGTGAATCAAATAAAAAAATAACAAAATTAGAAATAACCTAATATATATCTTATATAATGTATATCTTACTCTTAAATAATTTGCTTATAGTATTCCCCAACTTTGAGAGAGGAGATTCTTCAGCTGCTTTAAGATCTCCTTCAGATATAGTTTTCTCTACAACTAATTCCACATTAGAAAATTTTAGTATACCACTTTCATCCATTAAAAAATGTGCTTTAACCCCTTTGATTTCCATATTAGGACCCTTATGCTTGGCTATTGCTTCAGCCACTCCACTCAAAAAAACTTTAGATATATTTAATGATCCCAAATACCTGCAAATCAATTTAAAAAAAAATAAATCACAATGTCCAGTATCTAAAAAAAAAATGAAGGATTATGAGAATGTCCTATGAATATGCTAAGAAAAAAAAATAAAATAAAAAGTTTCTACTGTAAAGTATTATATAAAAAGTAGAAATGTAACAGTAATAAGGATTTAAAAAACAATAACAAGAAATAATCACTCATGAATTTTAATACAATAAAATCTGAGAGGGTGATGTAGCTCAGAATTAGGGGATCAGATCCATTGAAATAGTCAGCTTATATTATTTATATTATCAGTGTATTTTCTTAAAATTATATATGCGCATGCACATACACACACGCACACCATTTATGAGTTTATTTTGAAATTTTAACCCACAAGTATTTTCTGATAATGTACATACTTATTTATGCACCAGTGTTGGGATGGACATAGACTACACTTAAAATTTCACAAAACTAAGCAGTATTTTAGGTTTAAATTTATTTATTTATTTTTTGCAGTGGTTAGCTATGAAATAAATAAAATAACAAACACAAAACAATTACATTAGCTTAGACTCTAACCCTGTTCAGCCTAAACTATCTATTTACAGGATAACCATTGGAAATGTGATGAAACTATGGGAACAAAAAATGTAAAGCTCAATGAATTCATCAAAGTAGAACAAGTCATAGTTTAGTAAGTGCATTTGACAGCTAAAGCAATTTTTAACTCTCAAACCATAATATAACCTCCTTAGTGTTGATGTATTAATTGCAAAGAAAATTAAACACAAAATGGGAAGGGATAGAACTTAAATCCCAAATATTATCAAAATGTTACAGTAGTTACTGAAAAAGTTCATGTACCATGTGAAGCAAGCAGACTTTTTCTTATTTGATTTTCAGATTCTGCGTGAATTAGGATGTTCAAAAAAACATTTTGAAAAGGTTAATGATTTTGATTTTTATGATAGATAACAATATGATTGGAGATTAGTTGGCCGTCGAGTATTATGCTGGAGAAATTAGACAGGGTTTCGGCCAGGATTAGAAAAATAAAATGCTCCAAAATTGTTGGGTAATTATTTTATTATTGCCGATACTTCGACCAAACTTGTAAAACATCATGGCAGTAGAAATGTCTGGAAAGATTTCTGAGGGAGGTTTATGGTCACATCTCAGAATGCAGAGCTAAAGTGCCTGGCCGAAAACCTGTCTAATTTCTCCAGCGTAGATTACAATAGTTTATTTTTAATAGAAAAATAAACTAAAAAAACTTTATGTAAGGCAATGAATTTTGCTTTTTACTTTACCATAAGTAAAGTGTACATACATATCCTGACAAAATTAGACCAAATTTCAAATTGAATTTTCATAAAATGTCAATGTATTAAGGTCCTTGAATTAATTTTTTCTCATTTTGCCATGATTTCTATGAGAAGGTGGGTATGCAAGAATATNATTCCAACGATGAAATCATCTCACAAACAAATACATATTTTGAGGAGCTCGAGAAATCTTATTTTTTGGAAGGGATAAAAAAATTGGAGAAACGTTGGACGAAGTGTATAGAGCTCAAAGGAGACTATGTTGAAAAATAAAATTACTTTTTATCAAAAAACCTTTGTTTCATTTAAAAAGTCACGCACTTATTGACCCGCCCTCGTATATCATTTTTATTTATAGAATTTCAAAGTAAGAGTAGAAGTTTAAAAAGATCCCATGTTATGGCCACCAGATCCTCTCATTACCAGATTCACTTCACCAAGGTATGCACAAGAATAATCCTATCTTTATGATACACTATTATTCTCTCAGACATACTTATCATTATTCATGCAAGATAATACACACTTTATATATTTAAATATACTTTTCTTACTCAAAATTATAATACTTACTCAAGTTCTTGGGGTTCCAAAGAATCCAAATCACCATATCCAACATTAAATTCAAAATCTGTTATATACTTATTAAATGTTAAAATTTTTTTCTGGGGATATGGATTCATAAGCCCAAATAGTGTTCTCTTAACAAGTTTTTGACCTGCATCAGTTTCTCGTTCAAAAGTAACCTAAGTAATAAAAAACAGTAGCAAATATATTACATCACAGTGGATAGTGTAATTATCTTGAGGATTTCCTATAATTGTTAGCTTGGCTCTCGACGCACTCAAGGTAGAGTCAATCATTTCACTTTGAAACAAAACAATTATTGGAACCAAGCATTTCACTTTGAAACAAAACAGTTATTGGAACCAATCATTTCACTTTGAAACAAAACAATTATTGGAACCAATCATTTCACTTTGAAACAAAACAATTATTGGAACCAAGCATTTCACTTTGAAACAAAACAATTATTGGAACCAATCATTTCACTTTGAAACAAAACAATTATTGGAACCAATCATTTCACTTTGAAACAAAACAATTATTGGAACAGAAAATATTTTTATTTCTTCGAGATGGTTCTAAATCTTTATATAAATAAGCTAGATTAGACAACTTTAGGACAGCTACTGATTAAAAGATACATTGTGGTCATAAGAAAAATAATTTACATGGTTGAATTGCAAAGGAAAAACCATGATTCATGGTTCTAAAGCATGAGACCCTTACCAAAATTACTCAAATATTGAGGTAAATGAATAATTTTAAATGTCCCCTTGCGATTGATCTTCAAGTAAATCCCCACAATAAAAGGTGCAATTAGATTCTAGAGTCTATCTGGAATGTTCAAAATGATGAAACATCACACTATAATATCTAATCATACTCAATATTTAAAGCACAGTCATGAATTAAACACACTTCATAATAATTTTATATCGAAACTTGAAATTAAAAAAAAAAAAAAAAAACCTTCAATAGAGGTAGAGGGGAAGGAAGGAAAATTTTATCAATAACTATGATATTGCGACGTATTGATAGACAGATCTTAGTGCCCCTTCAATTTGATAAAAATAAAAAATATTAGGAGAAAGGGAGTTCAAAATACATTAAGGCTAGAATTAAAGGTCATACATTTCCAGAAATAAACATTTCAATAAGTATAAATAATCATTTCATTATGACACAAGAAAAAAAAAAAAAAAAAAAACTCACTTGTATTGGAAATAGAACTCCATCTTTAGTTAAGAACTTTTTTACTTTAAAACCAGCTGAAAGATCAGCGGCTTTATAAACTGCACCCATTACAGCAGCTTCATCTGTGTTCAAATTCTTTCCCAATTCTGATCCAACAGTAGAAGATAATTTGTCTTGTACAGCTGGTACTCGAGTTCCTGCTCCAACAAGAATAATCTACAAAATACAACAGTAGTTATTACTTCACAATTACTAAAAGTGTTCGAAATAAATTTTTATCACGCTGAAAGAATGAAAATCACAATTAATTGATGACTCATAAAGTAATATGAAAATTGTGTATGATTATTAAATTAACAACAATTTATTTGTTTCCTACTCTTTTTTTAGTCACATTATCATCAACATGATTAAGATCCTGATGATTGTATGTATATATACTCTTGATATTTTAAAAACAGTTGATATTATTAGGAACCCTAGAGATTTTCTGTTGGGTAAATGTCACTCTTGATTTACTAATTGAATAGAATTCAATTAGTAAATCAAGAGTGACATTTACCCAACAGAAGATCTGTAGTATTTTCAAATCAAACAACAAGAGAATTAAATTCTAAGTGATTTCTACTAAACAACTTAGATAAATTACATTTTAACTTAAACAACTGATTTCTTCTTAAGAAGCAAATATAAGTAAAACCCATGCAAAGAAATGTGTTTAATTGTCTAGTGTGAGAGTGTGTTCAAACACACATACACTAAGTTTAAATGGAGAGTTTTTGAACATAGAGATTATTAGTCTTTTTTATGTTGGGCTTGAGCTTGACCAAACCCCAACAAAAAAAGCATCTACTAACACATGCACTAATTTTCAAATAGGTTTTCTAGAAAATTTAATGGTAGATAAATCTCATTTATTAATATAATTTAAGGTGTTGATACAAGTAACATACCTGACTTAAGATGTCTACTGTTAAGCCTGAAGATTTTAAAGCACTCATTAAAGGGGCTTTGACTCTTTCAAAGAGATCCAAACAAAGATTCTCAAATTCCTCCCTGGTTACTTGCAATCTGAAATCTACTTCATCAATTAATCCTTCAACCTGTAACACATCATAAAATTACAAAATAACATAAAAGTATTCCTATGATTTTGCATTGCTGATACACAGAATCATGAAACACAAAAAATGTAAAATAAAAAAAAAAAGAAGAAAGAAAATTGAATTACAAACTGTCATGTAATGTTTAAATATGGAGGACAACAAGGTTAAAATTTAAATCCATTTAACCCCTAGATTAATGGAACATAAAGAATAGTGACAATGAAATTAATTAACATTAAAGATAATATAAATAATATACCTTTTGACATTTTGCATAAGGTAGTCAACATTAATAATAATCAATTGAAACTATAATATGAAAATTTTCTACAAAAAATGATGAAAATACTATTAATGAATAACAGAACATTATAATAATGATACTATTAATGAAGGAAAAAACCTATATTACAGAGAAAAAATAATAATAATCAGCTATTTATAATAAGTTAATTAATTTAAAAAAATATAAATGAAATGCACAGGTAAAACATCCAGAACTATTTCTGAACCACAAAGCTATTAACTTTTCCTTACGCATCAAAAGCCAATAATCACACTACTTAAATATGTACAGGGGTTACATAATTTTTTGTTGCATATACAAATTTACAATTGTAAAAGGTTATGATACTCTACTATAGAAAATTAAACTTAAGAAATTGAATACTAAATTGCAAAAATAAATTACAAAAAAAGTAAAGCAAGATGAAAGATTTAATAAATTGAATAAAGGACACAGTAGAGATTGAAAATCTCTACCCACTTTCACTTTACAAATAAATTCTTAAGAACTTGCCGTTAAATTAATTATAATTATTAGACTGAGTTATATCCCACTAATAAATTTTGTAAAGATAATAATAATATACATATGTTAAAGATACCTGAGCAAAATGATCAGCATTTGCACTTAATACAGTTTTCAGTCTTCCAGCTTCTTTGAACAACTTTGCCATTGAGCGAGGATTTTTGAAAACATCATTAGATGTCTTTCCCATTTCATTGAATTTTTTAGCTAAATAATCTCTCAATCTAAGTTGCATTTCTAATCCTCCGAGTGTTCTATCATATCTGGAACCACAAATGTATAAATGAATAGCTCAGATAACATAAAACACTGGACTGAAGCAGTAATATTCTTATTTAAAGAAGTAGAAGGAAACAATTTTTTAGAATTAGAAGTAAAACACATATCTGGTTTTGGCAGTAGTCTTTAAGGAAGATTAAAGGGGATGGCCTATAAAATTAGAGAGCTTGTTGACAATGAAGTGAGTATCAACGTGTCAGTTATAAATGCTTTGAAAGTATCCTCTTATTATAGAGAATGGAACCCCTAAAGACATATTGTGGATTCCTCCTTTAGATGGGAGGTCTGAGTTCTCAATGTAAAGTAGTTTTAGAGGTGATAGCTTCCACATGTAACTGCATCACAAAGGGTAGAAACATGCTTGGGAGTCCTGTCAGATTGAATGCTCATGATCAGTTCATCGAGGCAACTTACTGAGAAGGAAAACCACATGGTCAGTAGGTGCTGAAATAGTGAGTTAAGACTTTCTGAAGTTCATATAGAAATTGTAGCCCAGTCAAATGGTGTGAAAAATAGGGTGTTTTGAGAAAAATATTTTGGCGTTTCACAAGGGTTCTTTATGTTTTTTAGGGTGCTGAATCTGAATTTGTTGAGCGTAACATACTTAGGGCTTAAATAATTGGATTATTTACTTGATTCTTATACTATCGAGAATGCTGGATCCGAATTCAACCTGCTCAACTCAAAACCAATGAGGCATGATGAAAATTCGAAAAACATAACTCTTGGTTATGTTTCTTATCCTGCTTTAAGTTTTATGGTTGCGGAATCTATATCGGAATTTCGATATCCCAGCCTCGTGAAAACAATGGAACACTGTGGACATCCTTGGAAATGCTTAATTAGGATTCTTACTAATTAATGTCTTTAGAGGTGCTGAATCCGAATTTCAATTATTCCACATCCTAGTGCGCAGGATTGTGAAAATTACAAAAAAACAAAACAAAAAAAAAAACTCAGTTTATTTATTTGGTATTATTATTAGCATTATTTTAAACATTAATAGGAATTTTTTTCTTACACTCTGGTTATCAAAAAATGTAAAAATAGGTGAAGGCTGGAAGCAGATTGGGGGAGGAAAGGAGCTAGAGGTCTTATTGTAGACTCTATATGGAGACTGGTGCTGGCCTTCACAATACCTGCAAGTGCCTGTAGAAATTGCCGTGTTGCTTGCACGGAGATCAAGAAAAAGGTGATTTGTGCATCCAGTCAAAATTAACAAAATCAGCTCAGAACTGGGAGGAGTCATTGGCAAAGATACCACAGCAAATCAGTGAATGGGGTCTTGAGCCAGGCCTTGGGAGGGGGGGGGGGAAGGGGTCAATATCTACAGGACATAGAGAGTGGCCCATTGGAGGGTTGTGGGATTTGCAGTTGGTTAAAGGTTAAGAGAGGCTGGAACTTACAGGGAGCTGCAACCTCCTCACTTTGCAGGATCCACACTGGATATATAAGCTATGTTTGCATAAGGTCTGTTAATACAAATAAATTTTTATAATTTACAATTTATTAAATAGAATTGGATTGAATATACCTTTAAAATAAAAGAAACAATTTTGATATTTTATTTCCTTATAGTAACTGGATCCCAAATAAAGAAAGAGATTTTAAAAAGTGAAAAGAGTTGTTAAAACATACCCAACTCCAATAACAGACAGCTGGGGATGAGTTTCAAGAAAACCCTTTTCTTTTGTTTTAACAACTTGGTAACTTATTATAGCAGCAGTCGTGCTTGAGGCACCCATATCATACAGCATAATGTACTGAGCAGTCTCATTAAAGTCTTTTCGTCTGAATATACCATAATTCAAAGCAACTAGAACAGGAGAATGTACCACATAAATAATATAAATTATTTTTTAAATAAACCTCAAATAAAAGCAGAAAACAAATTAGACTACCTAAATAAATAATTTTTAAAAAATTACAATTGTATACATAAATACTTAAAGGCTTATTATGCTTTTAAGCAAAGCCAAAAGCCTCCTCTTTTTGAAACTGAATAATGTTTTTCTATTCTATTTTCTCTAAGAGATTATATTTCTAGTTATTTTTATTCCATTTGAAAAACTGGGTTGCCGAACCCACTCATCCACATTTAAAAGCGAAGAGACAAATTATATTAAGAAAAACAACTAATTGCAGCTTCAATCCCGTAAAATTAAAATTTATAATATAGAAAAACTAGTTGTTCAATTTTGATGGGTAACTGCTAAAATATTAGTTTCATAAATAAACTTATCAATGTTGAATTTCATTACTCTGAACTAATTACTATGTCTCCTACATAAAAAAACTGCTTTTACTCACACTTAACATTAATGTTATCCCCCACTTCTGTCCATCCGAATTGGCTCTATAAAATTTGCACTTTAAAGAGACATGGTCATTTTGATAAGAAAATTGAAAAATTCTTTAAATAATGTCATGAGAACTACCCTAACATTCCTTCTAAATAATCTACATAATTTAGATGAATTATCAGGAATAAGAGATTATCAGCAATCCAAAGTTAGACAAATGTTTTGAATTTACCATTTACAATTGGTGGCACTCAATAAACCCAATTTACATGATACTATTTTAAAATTATAAATAAAATATCCCACATTTCTTTATTATTTAGAAAATAGAAACATTAGGTATAGGGTTCAAACAGAGTGGAAATTTATTTTGTTTATAAGTATATAAATAACTATTAATTTATAAATTACAAAAGTTTGGTACATCATAATGTATTTATCTGCACTTCTTAGTTTACAATGAAAAATTTGGCTTGTATCAAGCTATATTAAGAACTATATTATTTAATGATTCTCCAAAAAGATAACTAATCATACCTGCAGTGTAATCATTAATTAGTTGAAGTACTTTTATTCCTGCTAAATCTGCTGCTTGAAGCATTGCTTTTCTCTCAGCCTGGTTGAAATATCCAGGTACAGTGATGACTGCATCATTTATTGCTTGACCTGCAGAAGATATGGCCATTTCTTGAGCCTTCTTTAACATCATAGCAACCAGCTCTTCTACAGTAAATTGTGTATCGCTAAAAAATTACAAAAAAGAAAATTTACTTATAGATAATTTAATCTAGTTTAACTACTAAATAAGTACATATAAATTACAAACATACACACAAGAACCCTCCCTCCAATTATTTCTGACCTTCAGAACTAAGTAGTTCAAATGAAGTGTAGCGCTTCGCAAGGTTTCACCCTATGAAGCTATTTCACAGTGAGAATATTCAAAATAGGCCTGGCTACTAATATACTGTGCTTTAATTACTCAATGTTTATAAATAGATCTTAATTTAAAGTACTGTCAAATAAATAATCAAGCTCTGTCAAATTCTGAGATTGTTATGGCAATGGTTATGACAATCCAATGTTTAAGATTTGTTTTTGATTTTTTATAAATTTGATAAAATAAATGAAAAGCCTACTAAAAAAAAATAGTGTTCTTCAATTCTACCTAGAATTAAATAAAAATGAATTTAAAAAAAAAAATCACTTTTACAATTTCCAATCACCTACAGCTGAAAATCTGCCTGCAGCAGTAGAATATCACACATTGGTAGTTTAAGAACACAGGAGTTCAATGTGCTATTTATGGAGTACTATTATTTTTACAATTGTGATTTATCGGATAATTCTTTATAAATATTAGTAATTTTTTTTATAAAATTTAATTAACCTTAAAATAAATTCATTAATATTAAACAAAACATAATCAATTTCCTTTTAAATTTATCAGAGAAAACAGTTTAAGCACTTTTTATAGATTAAGGTTTCTGCTGAGAGAAAGAAATAAGTTCTGAGATCATTTATATTTTGAGTTTAGGACTAATAAAAAACTAATATGACACATGGAAATATTCAGTTAGTTAAGAGTAAATTTATTACTAAATTGCTCTTATTAACTTAAACAAACAATCTTTTTTTTTTTAACTTACGCATCATGTTGAAACACCACTGTGCCTCGAATAGGATGAGAAACAATTTCATAATAAGGGAAACGCTGCTGGAATATTTTCACCATTGGATTTTCCACTTTCTTTCCCAGCAAATCAAGTAGATATACATAGCACTGTTTTGGAAATCTCACACCTATTGTCAAGGCATCTTCCCCAAAGGTTCTTTCACCATCTCTGAAAGCTATTGCAACCGGTGTTTTTCGTTTTGATTCTTTATTTAATGCTATTTCCATAGGTACTCCAGGCTGTGGAAAGGATATTATTTTAAAGAGTGAAAAATAAATCAGCTGATTTATGTAAGACTTATACTTACAGAAACAATAGCAACTTTCATCCATTCTGTACCGAAATCAATACTCATAACAGAAATAGCTTGTGACTTTGTAATGCATTGTATAAGGATGGTAATAACAAAAGGGGAAAGCCAAAGCATGTTAGATCTGCAATAAAAGAACATTCATGGATAAGAGAAAAGAGAATACATTCATGAAATATGAAGAAATTATTGAACAAGAAAACTCAGCCTGCTTTATGAGTTGGCATGAAGTACTTCCCTGTTTAATGGATGATAGTTCTCGATCATGTGATTTAAGTATAGTACAGGATATTGAATGGACACAAAATATAGGGTCTACTATAAAGTTAATTTTGGATACATAGGCAGAAGGTCAATGTGCCAAACACTGCATATTTAATTTTCTATAATTCAGTTTTTATAATCTTAAAAGTGTGTGTGTGTGTGTGTGTATAAATAAAAGTAATAAAAATTAGCCAAAATCATATGAAAACTCATCACTAAGGTTAAATAAAAAATTTAATCTAGAATCAATGTTCGCATAAAAAAACTAACAATATTTTTTACAATACAATAATATTTATTCTATATTAAAAGATTAAGATCAGGTTATAGGGCGATCAACATCATGGTTATTATGCCCTGACTGTTGGGGTTACTCTATATTAAAATATCACAATACTGCTAATGAATCTAATTTTCTATTTCTTTTTTCCTGCTATAGTTTATATTATTTAGAATTACATTTAAATTAATTTTCCTTATAACAATTATTGGAACAATAATTTTCTCTATTTTTAAGAATAACCACTCTATTTAATGTTGGTTTAAATTGTAGCAATTTTCCTATGGTAAAATCAAGCTATTAACCGTGGTACCATGAGGCAAATTTAGAAAATTGTAATGGAACTTCTCAGATTCTACGTTGGAGAATTTTAAAAATTTATTATTTGATGAACATTTTAGTAGCAAAATATTATTATGACATTTATGTTACATAAGATTAAAATAAATAAGTATTAAGAAAGATATTTAAGAATGCAACTTTAAATGATGGTGAAAGCTTTTATTTTAATAATATAGAGACCAATTTCTGTCCGATTTAATCTGTATTTAAGCTAAGTATAGCAGTCCTTTCAATGTATTCATTTTTTCAGGGGTTCAGAAGGAGAACAGAAGTTATAATCATAATATTTTCGTTGCCATTTGAGTTGTGCAAAACATAAGGATAATATAGATGTAAAAAATAAGTTTCTAGTTTCTAGCTTTTAAATTCTATAACTTTTTTTTTAAATATAAAAACTGGTTAAGAAAAAATTACGTAACTAATTATATTTTTATCTATATGTGAGGTCTTCCCGCATTATACTTTCCTGGCTAATCTAGAACTTAATTTAGTGATAAATTTATTATGGTCACTGTTCCCTCCAGCTTGTAAATTAAGTTTCTCCATCTACTATTATCCATCATTAATAAAACACAGGAAATAGGCATAGATTACAGTATTCCTGTTTGACAGACTTTTTCTTCATGTATTATTTGTAAAAAAAAAAAAAAAGCTTGGTCTATAAATTATGTTTTATTTTTTTCTGTTATTTATTCTGAGAATTAAAATTACACTTTTATTTTTTTTTTATTTTGTTATTGAGATGATTTACACATTAAACATTTTATACTTTATTGTAGGATCAATGTTTATATATTGTTTCTACAGAGTACTGAGGAGTGACCTAAAAAGTTCTCCAATAAACCTAACAGTGGAGGTTCTTGACCTGTTTATTTCGCTCATGAACTGAATTTTCTAAGAATAATTAGCACTAATCAGTTCATTAAATTAATAAAAATCATATCATTTTGGAAGATTTCCAGGTTAATTGTTTTAGTTCAGAGAGAGATAAGGGAGGTATAACGCATTGCCAACAGTTATTTATTGTATCAATATGGTGAACATTGTACATTATATTTATAGCAAATAGTTCAGTTCTTTAAGCATATTTTTGTATTATATTTGATTAGGCCTTTCTGCTTCTCAGATGCAGTTTAAGTTTCGGCATACTTCATTAATTACTCTAGCAACCATGTGTTATATACACACAATTTGTGACTCTCCCCCCTTCGTTATTATCCCCTTAGCCCTGAAATTCAGGCCGAAACATTGGCAAATATAAAACCATATTGGTTCGCCAATTTGTTTTTATTTAATAGTAAACCTGTGACCAAACCCCGAAATATCTCCTCTAAAAGTAGAATTTTTTTTAAATATGAATAAATGTTTAGAATGAAGTATCCCAGCTCATTTTAAGTGAAATGCTTATTCATAAGCTATGAATAAAAAGTCTTTCTGAAAGCTAAACATGTTTCCCTAAAGTTAATCAGTTTTCATGTAATAATTAAGCATAAGGATTCTTCTGTTCCTATTAACTGCAGTACTTGCTCATTCAAACACATGGAAAGAATTCCAAGACTTATAAAATTATACTCATTCATCATACAAGAACAATTGTGATACGGAAGCAATGCAACTACATCATGCTTTCCAGATAAGTGTCTTGCCTATAATAGGCAAACATTTTTAACAATCAGATTATCTAGATGATAATATTATAATGTGGCATAATATTTACTAGTTAAACAATTTGAAGACTGTTATACTGTTTTACATATTGTCAGATTCCTTTCATCACCCTACAAATAAGCAACTAGAAAAATATATATTAATTAAGAGTTTAGGTATGAATAAGCACTTCTAAATAAAATACGATCATATGGAATTTTCTTAAAGTCTGCATTTAGACATGAAACTAACAGCTCTGAAAAATTGCTTTAAATATGGTTATATAAATAAATATATATATCCAGTGGCATTTCAAAAAAGTATTTATTTATTACTCAATAATATATAATTAGTATTCAAGTAATTCATATGCTCCAAAATTTGATATTAGACAAGAAATTAAGACAGATATTTAATAAATGTCCTAAGCAACAAAAACTTGGATATTTTTATTGACATGTTGTGTGTTCAATAATAATTAAGAGATAATTATTTAGAATGAGTAGCAACACTATAATTCAGTTCCTTAGAAAATACTTTCAGGAAGGTAAATAAATGTTTAAGCAGTCAAAGTATAATAAAATACCCAAAATCAGACTAAATTAATCAAAAATTACTTACATCCCTTTAAGTAACATTTTAGTGTGTGTTATGCTAATTGATAATAATATCAGAAATAGACCAACATTTCAACTTCATACATATACAACCATGCGTGTACGTTGCCAGTCAGCTGCTCTGAGCAGTAACATCGAATTTGAAAGCGGTGTGGCTAAATTTTATTGGTTGGAAAGTACTAGGGAATAATCGATTAAAGCCTTCCACATCATATATTGATTAAAGTTTATGTTCCATAGTAGGAACTACAATGTTTCGTCAGAAGACTATGCTTTCTCTTCTCACCACCTAAAGGGATCCTAACGAATAGGAATGTACTAATTCTACGAATTCATCCACAAGATCATTGCTATAAAGAGTACTGCCTAAGAAGAACTCGGCTTTATTTCATCAAAACTCTCTTCTTTAAGAATAGCAATTAAGGTCAATAAGCTAATACTCTCTGGAGAAAATTATTTTTGTGGATAAACTTGTGACAGTTTAGTTAATTCCTAATGCAGCCGAGACAAAAACTGCGTTACCATGTCTCTTTCAAAAAACAGATAAGTTACATCCAAAGAGAGAGTTAGTTGACCGTAGATACTATTCTAAGATGATTTTAGTTGGGGTTCGGTCGAGTTAGATCCAAAAAACACAAATAAAAAAATGTATTTTTTTAATGAAGGATTATCTGCCAACGTTTCGGCTTACATTGTAAGCCATCTTCAGGGCTGTAGAAATACAATGTCATGAGAATACAGTAATATTTGAAATTAGTATAATAGAGAATTATAATATAATGTGATATCAAGA
>KZ807189.1:192893-210560 GCA_000696205.2 Oncopeltus fasciatus | reverse complement strand
TAACTAAATAAAACGGCAGAGTCGAGGAAAAACTTCACTGTAATAATAAAGATAGATTGTAGCAGAACGTGGTTAATATGGAGGTAAAAACACTATATATAGGTTACAATCATGTGTTGCCAGTAACAAGCATAAATCTTTCAATGAACGATGAATTAAGATAACAATTAATAAATGTAATAAAACAATTTATCTCAACACTCCCCCTCATTGAAAAGATTTTGAAATAAGTATTTTATTTAAGTCCAACCCTTTCCAATAATGTTTTCAGTCGTGGTCCATGAAGAGGCTTCGTTAGGAAATCCGCCAGTTGGTCCTGGGTTGCGATTGACTTGATTTCAAGTTGTCCGTCTTGCACGACTTCCCGCACGAAGAAGTGTCGAATACGAATGTGCTTCGTTCGACGGTGAAATTCCGGATTCCTTGCAAGCCTGATCGCGGCCTCGTTGTCCACAAATAGGGTAGGAATGGTGGTCGCATCGGATGGTGAGAGAGATTCAATTAGAGATCTCAGCCAAACAATCTCTCTAGTGGCTTCACTGGCGGCCACCAGTTCTGCTTCTGTTGTAGAACACGCTACACTGGTCTGTCTTTGGCTTGTCCATGACACAGGTCCTCCAGAATATATAACAATGATCCCAGTGGTTGATCTACCAGTGGTGATATCTCCACCTAAATCTGCATCACTGTAGGCTAAAATCTTATTAATAGAATTAAAATTATACTTTATTACTTTGTCTTGTGTCCCCTTCAGATAGCGGAAGATCCTTTTCACCTTCATTACATCCTGTCCCGTTGGCTTCTCAAGACATCTTGAAACGACACTAACGGCATATGCTATGTCAGGCCTAGTAGAGGTCGAAAGGTACATTAAGGCACCAACAGCCTCCCTGTAAGGGTAATTCGTTGTCTCATCCTTGAAATTATTATGGTCTTGATTATCCAAAATCGGAGTGGACACTTCCCTGCAATCAATCATCCCAAATTTGTTCAGTATTTTCCTAGTATATGTTTTTTGGTGGACTATAATTCCATCTTCATCTTTACTTATTTCGAGACCAAGATAATAATTGAGTTCTTTAGAGCTAACTTTAAATTCGGACTTCAAATCATTTAAGAACTTTTCTAAGAATTTCTTACTAGTGGATGCAACTAACCCATCATCAACATATAATGCTACAACCAACTGGTTCCCATCTTCACTCGTGATGAATATACAGGGGTCTGCATGAAGAGGAACAAATTTTAATTTAGCCATAAAGTTGTTAAATTTTTCATACCAGCATCGGGCGGCCTGTTTGAGTCCATACAAACTTTTATTTAGTTTACAGACCTTCTTGGAGCCATCATTAAAGCCTTTTGGTTGTTGCATATAAACAATTTCCTTTTCATCAAGTGTGCCATACAGGAATGCGGTGGACACGTCGAATTGAGTTAGATTCATCCGTTTATGAGCTGCAACGCTTAATATAGTTCTAATGGAACTCATACGATCAACAGGACTAAAAGTTTCGTTGAAATTGATTCCCTTTTCCTGATTAAATCCCTTCACTACGAGTCTAGCTTTGTATTTTTCAATGCGTCCATCAGGGTTTTGCTTGATTTTGTAAATCCATCTACAAGGCAAAACTTTTGCATCCTTCGGAGAATTCACCAACGTCCATGTCTTGTTAGAATTATGTGCTGTCATTTCGGTTTTCATAGCTTTCAGCCAATTTTCTCCATCTGGGAATGGAAGGACTTCTTCTTCTTCTTTACTCTCAGATTGTTCTTCCTCTTCTATAGACTCCTCTTCTTTCTTGCTTTCTTCATCTTCTTCAGTCTTCTTTTCTTCATCTGCTTCTTTCTTCTTGCTTCCTTCATCCTGAAGACGAACTGTCATTGACGGAATTAGTGGCTTTTCATTGAACGTTACATTTCTTGACCTCATAATTGTTTTTCCTCCGGTCCATACTCGATAGCCTCCAAAGTCGTAACCGACTAATGTTCCTTTTGTTGCCTTTTTGTCCATCTTCTTCCTGAACTGCTTAGGAATGTGAACAAAACATTCACAACCAATAATTTTTAAATGTCTAATGCTAGGTTTCTTCCCTGTCCACAATTCAAAAGGAGACTTTCCAGGAACGCCAGACTTGGAAGTTCTGTTTAAAATATATACAACAGAATTAATTAATTCAGCCCAGAGTGATTGTGGTAAATNTTTGGAATATAAGGAAGAGAACGGAAAACAAGGTCGTTATTTTGGGGGAGGGGGATAGTTGGAGAAGAGGAAATAAAATATTCTTTAAAAAGTTTTTTAATGGTGTGGGTAGGGAAACCATTGGACAGGAGGATGTCAGTAACACGTTTTATATTTTTTCTGTGGAAAGTCTTGTTAGAGAGTGTTAGTGCTCTGTAGATGAGGTTTTTGGCCACATTAATTTTTTGGTGATGAGGGTGAGATGAGTTGAAATGGAGGAGACGACCTGAGTAAGTATGTTTAGTATACCAGTCAGTGGAGATGGAACCATTGGTGTTACGGATGATGAGGGTGTCAAGAAAGGGAAGGACTACTTACATACATAAAATGAGACAGCTAAATTTTTTATTCTGTTCCCTTGCACTAAAAATTGTTAAAATTTACGTGGGATTAAATGCCACAGAAAAATTAATATTTATAAAATGAGAAGGGGCCCATCGACCCCACTCCCACAAATTATTATAAAAAAAATCTCGTCAGCATCTATATATTTATCTTCAAGATAATTAAATGACTACATGAGTCGATGGGCTAAACTGACTGGGAATGTACTATGGACTCAGAACTTATCAGTGAGCTGAGGTAGGCTCCTTACTCCTCAGTAAGGAGTAAGGAGCCTACTCTTCACTCAGTGAAGAGTGCTCTCCCTACCCTCTTCGCATCTTCTACACCGGAAATATATCATTGCGAAATAACTGTCACTTATTTAATCCCCTTATATTTTGTAATTCGCCGAATTTTATTCCTTGTCACGTGCCACTTATTTTATTATTATTATTAATTATCTCTATTACCACCACTTTTACTCTGTAAAAATCGATATCGTGATTTTCCTTCACTGCATAGTAAGAAAGGAAGAGGATATAATCTTCCCTGAAGGCGTTGCGAATAGTTAATTATGAAAATTCAGTAATCGGGTTTTCAAAACTCAAAAATGAATTAAAGTATTACATTAATGAAGTAATGAACAATCTTTTTAAAAAAAAAAAGTAGGAAAGAATTTTCACTCTCACTTTCATGATAGGAAGGTATGGTGAATTTGTCTACATGTTTGCTTTTGTTTTTCTATATCATTTGATTTCACATTACTTTCATCTATGGCTATTCTATGGAATAATAATGTAAATCATTTAATTTTTATTTTTTTCTTATGACATTGTATTTCAACAGCCTTGAAGATGGCTCACAAATGTTGGCAGATGCTAAAAAATACAGTTTTTTATATTCTATTTTTTGGATCAACCTTAACCGAAACATAACAAAAAAATAGAATATAAAAAACTGTATTTTTTATCATCTGCCAACATTTGTAAGCCATCTTCAAGGCTGTTGAAAGACCCTAACTCGGCCTATTTATTTATAAAAATAATTTATTAGATTTAAGGATGTGAACAAGCCTTCCTGAACAACGAGAGAAGGATAATTCGGAGCAGCTTTGATGGAATCTTTCATGGGCAAGAGTATCGTAGGAGAATGCAGAAATATAAGACTTATATGGGTAGGGCACTTGGTCAAAATGTGGGTCAGCGAAATCCCCTTGAAGACATTAGGTGAAGTCGTACTCGGCCAAGATGTAGAGTACCTCGCTGGCAGACGGCATTGAGCACCACCCCCTAGTGCAGATTGAAGTTTGGAATTGGAATCCTTGGCGAAGACTAAAACAGGAGGTCTTTATTGAGGTAAATGGGTTAATTAGCTAAATAAAACAGCAGAGTTGAGGAAAAACTTCACTATAATAATAAAGATACGCAATATAAACATCATGAGCAAAAAAAAAAAAAAAAAAGGGGGTTGGTTAACATAGATGTAAAAACAACAGGTAGGTTACAATCAGTGTTGCCAGTAACAAGCATAAATCTTTCAATGAATGATAAATTAAGATAAGAATTAATAAATGTAATAAACAATTTATCTCAACAGTCTTGACTAAGGAATGGATCGTAACTCCATTGCATTTAAAACGATATATATATATATGTGTGTGTGTGGTGTGTGTGTGTGTGGTGTGTGTGTGTGTGTGTGTGTGTGTGTGTGTGTGTGTGTGTGTGTGTGTGTGTGTGTGTGATTGAAATTGTGTACAGAAATCTTTATGAGTGATTTGAAATATTGCCGTTTTCTTTTTTTAAAACTGAATTTGAAGTAGTTAAGGAATGATTGATAGGTAATAATTATGAAAATGGAATAATAAATTTAAAATGTATTAATTAATTCTTACCCTGATTGTGTTTTGTGATGTCATATAATAAAGTGAAGATTTAAAACTCTTTGCTTCGACGTGATTTAATTTGTCAATTTTTCTCAATTATATTATGTTTTCATTAGTTCTATTTGTCCTTATATTTAATTTAGTGAAGTTCTTTTACTATTTATTTATAGAGAATACTACTTCTTTAAGATAATATTGGTATTTGAACGTGCAAGAAAGCGTTTATTTTAGTGGCTGTGTAAATTTAGTTGTTTTTGATGTTGCTAACAAGCCTCTGATAAAACTATGCTGTATAGTGTTTATGCTAACTTTGGTGTTTACTGTTTCAGCAATGAGTTTCGTGGCACTTAGATGGTGCTAAAATGCACTGGAAATGTGTTGTGACACTTACTGAAAGTATTATCAAATAACTACGCATTTTTATTATCGCTTGCTTTAAACGATTGCCTGGTTTTCTGGAACTCTTGTTTAGTTAATTTATGGTAAAATTTGTTCTTATTGATACCTTTATATGATGCTACAAATTTCGGAGTGCACTTAGTTTTGATTCTAACCGTTTATTTTCCTTTGTTAGTGAAAACTTTTGTTATGACCAATTCTGGCAATTGAAGTACTGGTATATATAGTCAACAAAAGTTTTCATGTTTACAGAAGAACGTTGATTTTTTTATTTTAAATTTCGTTTTAGATCATATCTCTCTGTTAATGTGATTCTACACTAATAAATTTACCATGCAACCTTGGAATCAATGGGGAGTTCAAGCTACTTCTGGCTATCCTTTGCCTGGATACCCAGGTTCTATGTCTGCTCCTGTGGTTTCAGCAGCTCCTACTGTTTCGTCTCTTACACCTTACACTATGCCCGGGTACCAGTGGCCAAATTACAGTGCTACGTCCGTGACTCCAGTAAGTATTATTTACTTTTGTATTGATTAGAGTGAGCTGTCTATTTTTTTCTATCTGATCCATTAGTTTATATTCCTATCACTTAAAATTGCTGGTATGAAGAGATTAGGAAAGTTCACCGTTCATCCTATAACAACTGTTGTTAAATTATCATTTAAGGTATTCTTAGTTACTTTCTTAGAAATTAATTTATTCTTTTGGGTTAGAGTTCACTGAGCTACTTAACTTTTTTAAGTTATCTTTGTTTTTTTTTTGTTTTTTACTGCGTGTACTCCAATGTTCATGACAATTTTGGAAGCCTCAGTTGTGTGTAGTTCTGCTTTAATATTATTTGAGATATAATATTAGCCTTTACAATGGATTTAATGTAAACCTTACCACTTATCTTTCATGGCCAAAATGAAGAGATTAGTATTATTTTGAAAAGTAAAAAACAAAAAATTGTCCTAAGAAAGATTTTGATTACTGACTTATATTTTGGAATTTATTCTAAAAAGAATGAAAATATTAGTCAATTATGATATTGCTGATTATTTCTTACTTTCCTGGTACATTTTAAATTAAAAATAGTAGGGAAGCATTTCTTTTGAATTGTAAAACAACTTTAAAATATGATGTTGATGATCTCTAACATATCCGCTGATATCCAGTTTCAATTCTGAAGAGAGATTGAACTATGATTTTTAAAATCCCTAACAGTTTGGATTGAAGTTTTCTTATTATTTTGAAGTTGATGAATTTTTTATAAAATATGTTGACGTACAATCGGTCTCTATAATACCAAGTAGAATATTTACAATTATGTTATGGTCACATTGGGTGCAAAATGGACAATACACATGCCATATTTTGAAAGCCGACTCACTTTTTCTCATAAAATTATGCTAGGGCCAGGGAGGTATTTTGTGTACAGATAAAATTTTTGGAGACCATAAAATTAAATTGGAGTGTAAAAGTGTGAGAAATAATATTATTTTTTTATTAGATGTCTAAAATCAGCGGAGATTACCACGAAGTTCACTTCCTATTAGAACTGATCATGTTGGAAAGCATCTGCATCATGTTTTTGATTTTGCATTTTGAACCTTCTATTCATGTTTTTTTTTTTGTACTCACACACAAACTGAAATCTTTTGCTTATGTTTTTTTTCTTTCTATCTTATTTCCCTTAAAAAAAAATACTCAAGGTATGAATTCCATTGCAGTTATCACTATCAGAGTGGTGCCTTTGAGTATGCTCATCCCATGAATATTTACATGACTTAATACATTACTAATGATCCCTTTGATGGCTCTTGGATTATTTTTTAAAATGAGATAGTAAAAGGAAGGTTAATTTGTTGATTAAAATTAAATCTCCTATTCAGTTCATAAAATCTCACTTTAAACAGAAAAAAAGAAATACAGGATTTTGAAAACTTTATCATATTAATGAGAAAATATAAAAAAAACTTTATTTTAATGAAAGAACTCAAATGAGACTTATTTATAACTATGCCCTGCCTATGATGGCATGACCTTATAATAAAATGATGAATCATATTATATCATTTCACTTTATTTTATGAATGTCTTTAAAGTTGTTGTGGGTTCGGTCAAGGTAGATCCAAAAATCACAAATTTAAAGAAATGTATTTTTTAATAAAGGATTATCTGCCAACGTTTCGGCTTACATTGTAAGCCATCTTCAGGGCTTTCATAAAGATGAGAGAGGACGTCCTGTCCCTAAGTTCACATTTCCATGACAGAGTCAAGAAGATGGCTTACAATGTAAGCCGAAACGTTGNAAACTTTATCATATTAATGAGAAAATATAAAAAAAACTTTAAATTTCATTTAGAGCGTTGGCAGATAATTTAAAAATTACCCATTTTTTAAATTTGTATTTTTTTGCACCTATTGACCGAACACCAACAAAAACATCTAATAATTACATATTAAGATTTAGGCTCTTTGAAAATCTTAAATGACCTGGACATATTTTAGTGTCCCTTTTAAAAATGAATTATGGAAATTATAGTATAATTTATACATGATTATAAATGATGGAACTTATAGTAATAAATTAAATTGTTTTTAGGATTTCAAAACTTTGAAAATAGTTTTAGCATAGATTTATAAAATTTTGGTCTAAAACTAACCTCCATGCCTATTAATAAAAAGACTATCACCAGGTCTTGATAGACCTATATATATATAGACAATAGACCCACAACGATTACTGTTGTTGTTTGATTAAATAGCCTGTTTTACACTGAAAAGTATTTTAATGGAAGAGATTTTAAGTAGCACTTCTTTTACTGTAAGTTTAAAAAAACTGCAGCATTTAAATATATATATATATATGTATATATATTTTTTTAGACTGTAGCTGCAGGGGCTGTAGCAGCAGCTGCAGTTGCAGCGGCTGGTTGGCCCGTCCAAAATCAACAACAACAATGGGATCAATGGACTCGGTGGCAGCAGCAGTATGCTCAGTGGCAGCAAGAATATGGGGATAAGGTCAGATAACTCTTAGCTTTTTGATTTTGAATAATTTAAGCTTTACTGTCATGTAAATATTGCTCAGTTTTATGTATTTCCTATTCATTGTGGAGGTTTTTATTTCATATTCACTTGTAAGTGCTTTTAGTTTTATATGGGGAAAGAAAAGCTTTGTTTTTGTTTTTGTTTTTATTGTTTACAACAGCTTTGTGTCATAGTTTAGGCTATGAGACACATTCTTTGCTTGAATAAAAATAGTTAAATAGTCTTGAAGTACCTCAAATTTATTCTATTGTTTGAATATCTTAGGATTATATTAGTTAATTTCATAATTGACTAATAGTTTGAATTGATGGGTTAAGGGTAGAGGGGCCTGAGGGGTCATTTAACATTATTCTTCCATCTTCTATTCTCTGTGCAAGTTCTCACTTGTTATGCAGTACTTTACCTTCTTAATAAGGCTCTTCAGTAAATTAATAGCTATTGTGTAAAGGGTATTATATTAATAACTATTGTGTATAGGGTCTTATGTCAGTGTGATAAAATAAATTGATATAAAGGAAATCTAGCTTAACTTGGAAAAATGAAAAGTTCTTGGGAAATTGATTTTCCCTCTTACACAATGATTATTTGGTTTCTAAATTTCTGATTATGACAGAGATGTTGTTTCAGATGATTTTAGTATAATTATATATTCTTATTCATTATTCATCTTCACACTTATTGAGGAAAGAGGAAACATAATAAATGTAGGTATGGGTGGTATTGGAAATGCCTCCTCAATCAAGGTAAAAAAACAAAAAAAATTTCAATTATTTTAAGACAAGGTTAGCACTCGAAGCTTGAGATAACTTAGGTCTCATGAGATATAGTCAAGTTTTTTTGATGGGTCTTCTACTAAAATTTAGAAACAAGTGCTGACCTCAATCTGTTAACAGAAAAAAAAATAAAAAAAAGTAAATAAGTATAATGCTTTAATAGCATTACAAATTTGTAAAGTTTTCTCATCACATCAAAACTCCTTAAAATATTTAGATAAACTTTTAGAGTAGTAAACTACTGCTCCATTTGCATAATATTGTAAGGCGATTACAATCCAAATTTCTCTTAAATCTGTTATTAGTTATGAAGAATCTGGGTATTATTATTGAAAAAAGACTCTTATTACAACAATTTACTAATAAGAGTCTTTTTTGTAATAAGAGTACAAAGTGTTGATGTAAAGTTAGTAAAAGTTTAAAATGGAAAAGTTAATGAAATTCGATAATCTTAATTCTTTGCCTTTAGATTTCAGGAAGTAAAACTATGTATAATTTTAATTATTTTTACCTGACATTTTAAATTTGCCAAAGCATATATACAGTGCTTTAAAGATTTCTATTATTATTATTATTATTAACATTTATCTATATTACACAAATAATATTTATTACTTACACATATGACCTGGTTTTCAGGAGTATAGGTCATTAGTTGTGTTTAAGTAATGTATTATAAATAACTAAGGTTAATTAGTAATTCTGTCTATTCTCTTAAAATTTAGAATGTCCTTGGGTTAATTTTTTATTTTTTACCTTAAGCTTCCATTTTATTCTAATAAATTATGCCAATAATTAACATGCTGCATGTTGTTCAATCTCCTGATCTGAATTATTTAGAAAAATTAAAATCCCATTCATTAATTATTGATTTTTCAACCCTCTCATCAATCATAAGTTTAACTCCCCTAACAGTTACTTATTTAGTTCTATAAATTAGAAATCTGTAAGTTTCTGTACCTTTTTTCTGTTACTTTGAAATATATACTGGTTTATTATTCTTTAAATATTCAATTTTATAGTTCATGGAATAGAAGAGCTATTCATTTCAATTCCATCTAAATTTTTAAAATTTTGACTTTCTAATAGTGTAATGATCTTGGAGAAAGATTTTGAAAAATTTACACATTCCAGTTGAAAAATCCTAAAGCAACATTAGACAATAGAATCTATAGGAGATAATAATATTAATTAGGCCCTGTAGGGTGGATATTTATATTCATTCTTATAGCATAATTCAATTTTTGTGCAGAAGGGATTAATATATAATTTTAAGTAATGCATTGTTTATTATTTTTATTTTACAAATTTATTCTTTTGAATGAAATAGTCTGTGTGATTAATCATCATTATTTTTTCCTGAAATAGCGACAAGCTGTTCAGGGAAGGAGTACAGAGGTAAGCTTAAATATCTCTTCTAGGAATGGTGTTAGGAGCAACAAAGTTGTTAGGCTTAATTTTATTGTATACTATCAACAAGATTATCTAAATGCCAAAATGATTTACTATTGTGAAAATAAAGTGGTTTTTTTTCAATATATTTTCCTGGATTATTTTAATTATTTTATTTATAACAATAGTGCAGTATTTCCCCCTTAAATACATGTTAAAAAAAATATTGACTTCTATGCCTTGTCCCTTTATCAGATTATTTTGTATTAATCTTTTTAAAATAATTATCGTATGAGCTGCTTGAGCTTTACATTTTTTTTTATCTATAATGAAATTTTTGGTGAAAATCTTTGAAACTTTGTATTTTTTTAAAATTCTGTCTTGTTTTAGAATATCCAAGTTACTGAGACAGTTATTTCAATTGGGATTAATCACGATCTTTTTCTTCACAAAAAAAAAATTGACTATTAATGATTATTAAGTTTTCTTTCTTGAATACTAAATTCTAGAATAAGTGAGGGCTTATTCTCATCTTGATGAGTATCAAGGTTGAGTTCTATGATCGTGTGTCTTGTGCTTTGTCCATTCAGCCTATTCTACTATGCATAAATAAATTTATTGTTAGTTTATTAATTCTTCCACTCCTGAGATTAATAATTTTTTAATAGGTAAACAAGGGGACCAACTTAAGTTTTAAACATATATACTTTACTCTTCACACCGGACTAACAGGAATTGTTTTGGCTCATTCCGAGCCATCTTCAGTCCTACAATAACCAAAAATTATAATATATATCTTATTTGTAATAATATCCTAAATTCTGTAAGGACATACTATTAATAACTATGTTATACCCTTATGTGTTATACCCCTATACCATGTTATTTCTCATTCCTGAAAAATATTTCAATTAGTCCGATTGGTCATAATTATGTCCCTTTATTTTTTAAATATAGTCAATATATTAATAGGTTAATAGTCAATTATCCAGGTCACATAATTTAGGAAAATTCAAATAAATTTATTAATAATAAATTACCTGGCAGACATATTATTTGATCGAGTACAGAACATCAACATACTACCTTCCAAATCCTAAATATTTTGTTCATATCCCAACAAGCCAGCCCCAGAAGCATTGTATGACCCAAGTCCATGCTTATATTTGCTACCCACAATCCTTCATAATATTATTCAATTTCTTAACAGTCATTTCAAAACAGAGCAATTTTCAGAAACAATAGAAAATTTAGACATATTTATATAAAACCAATACAACAAATATGTTATATATAACCCGCTGGAACTCACATGGTTGTTGAAATTTCTCTCCAGGTAGATATGTCAATAAAGGAATGCGGGAAGCGAGTGGAATTTGTGTTTAGGGTTTTGGTCCTTCCCCTGGGGGTGGAGTCCGTTCCGACTACCAGAGTAATCTGGTGGGACTTTATTGGAACTACTTAGGTATCTCTAGTGATAAGATTTATTTACGTTACAGATACAAATGGAACCAGTACTCTAACACTCCTCTATTTACTTTAAATTTAACGTAGTGTTTATTCTCTATGAAATGTTTAGTTATAGCAGATTTTTCCTGGCTGCAGTATTTAAACCGATGACAAAGCAATATTTTTCAAGCAACCACTTGTATAAAGGCCGGGAACAAGGAGCATGTACTAATTCTCAAAAAACCAGTTCGAAAATAATGTATGGAAAATACTTAAAAGGAAGGCTAAAATGACAAAGCTGCTGTCCAGCCAGCGACAATGGGGTCAATCAAAACTATCAAATGAATTCCTAAATATCTTATGACGAGGCAGCGGATTAGCCCTAAAGATTCTCAAAAAGGGAGTCTCAAAATCGGGACTGTGTGTTCGAATCTGACACTGCACGCGGGTTTTTTTTTTTTTTTTTTTTTTTTTTTTTTTTTTCCATATTATTTTTTTTTTTTTTTTTTTTTTTTTTTTTTGCAAAAAGACTGGCCAGTGCCATGCTTATTTAGAATATACCTGAAAACTGTCCCTCTCTACATAACCTGGTTAAGCCGTTTTTCTGAAAATATTACAGTGAATAAATTATGTAAAATAAAATTTAAATCGTACAATATCCCATAAATTTCCAATAATAAAGATACATGGGAATTTATTTGCCCTACTTCTCTAAATTCTTCAAGCTAGATTTTATCCATGTACTAGTTGTTCCAACTCCTTTGGAAAAAAATTGAACTACTTAGACGATTTATAAATTGTCAACACTTTAGTTCGAATAGGTACCTAAATACAATAAATGTAAAACAAAATTAAAAATGAAGCATACTTCTGGGTCCTCTCTTAGGCCATAAGTAGGGAATTAATTTTATTTAAAATTCATAAAATAATCTAATTAAATACAATAAATGCAAGGGAATAGGATGAAAAAATCTTACTACCTCAGCCGGGACTCGAACCCAGATTTCCTGCTTTCCAGGCAAGTATGCGAAACCATTACACCACCGAGNAAAACCAATATAAATTATTATAAAAAAAAACAAAAAAAAAAAACACCTATTTAATATTCAATGCCACCTATTATATTTAATACATGTACATCATACATACACACATATATGCACTCCATAACCAACTAACTCAGCCAAACTTAAATACATTCATCTACTATATTGGTAGATATAGGCAATGGTAGGCAATCCATCTATTGATTATATTACTCTTGCTTTCAAACAAAACAATGAATTATATAACTCCAATCTTTAAATTGGTTGGTAAGGATAACCAGTCAGGCTTGGTATATAAAATAGACTGCTAAAATTGTGCAGCAATATATGATAGCAAAAATATGTAGTATTTAAAAGACAGATTATACCAGCATAAAAATAATTGCAAAAACAATGTATCAAATGACAATAAATTAGGGCTAGTGGAGTACTATCACAGTACAAATATAACTTTTATTTTGAAGCCACCCACATCCTACATAAAGAAGATAACTGTAAAAAGAGAAAACTTTTAGAAACAAGATACATAGCAGAGAATATTGACAAGTCAATTAATTTTAAGACTGATACTAATAATATAAATATGTATTATGGGGAAATTTTAAATAAAATGAATTTATAATGGTGAATTTGGACTATTTTTGGTTTTGGAATTTTATATGTAAGATATAGTGTCCACACGTCCGTTCTCACTTTCATGATAGCCCTGAAGATGGCTTACGATGTAACCTGAAATTTTGACTGACAATAAAAAATAAAGTTTTTAAATTGTATTTTTTTTTATGAACATTAACAGAAATTCTTGACTAATAATTTATATTGTTTCTATAAAAATATGTCTAAATTTTCTATTATTTCTTTAAATTTGCTCTGGTTTGCAATGACTTAAACAATTGAATAATAATATGTAGTGAGCAGAGATATGAACAAAATATATAAGAATTGGAGGAAGGTAGTATGTTGATGTTTTGTACTTGATCAAATAATATGTCTGCCAGGTAATTTATTGATAATAAAGTCATTTGAATTTGTCTAAATTAGATGGCCTGGATAATGATATTACAAGAATAAAGGGACATTTATTTAACTGGACCGATTGGATTAATAATGTTTCACCAATGGGACTTTAACAAATTAACCAAGAATGATAAAAAAAAAAAAAAAAAAATTGTGCATCACATGAGGGTATAATATAGTAATTAGTAGCATGTTCTAACATATTTTAAGGAACTGCTATGTATAAGATGTATATTATAATGTTTGGTTATTGTAGGACTTGAGATGGCTCAGAATATGCCTAAATGTATCTTTTTAGTTTCATGCGAAGAATAAAATATTTATTTTTGAGACTTCAGTTGGTGTCCTTGCCTACCAATAAATAAATTTAATGAGTTACAAAAATCAAATTTATACTGATTGAAATAATTTTCTTATCACTATTTTTTAATCATCTCTAAAAACAAGCTGCATTTATAAAGTTTTATTAAGATATTTGGTCAAAGAAGGTTTAGGCAACAAAATAGAATGAGAAAATAGAAATGTGTTGTAATAACATTTCTGGTCATTAAGAACTGATAAAAAAATGACTTAAGTTACCAATTTTTACAAGTTTTAAATTTTAATAAATATATGAGGAATATTTAATAGAGGGTTTCAACATAAGAGTTATAAATTAACTAAAAGTTTGATATATTTTGAATGTAAAAAAATAATGCTTGAGAAATTAGTTACGGTTTCGGCCTGGATCAGAGAAATAAAATTGTTGGGTAATTATTTTATTATTTCTGACATTTTGACTTAACTTGTAAGTCATCATCCGCCCTGATAGTAATGTCTGGAGAGATCTCCGAGGGAGGTTTATGGTCACATCAAAGTGCAGTTGAGCTCTGCACTATGAGATGTTACCATAAACCTCCCTCGAAGATCTCTCCAGACTTCAAAATCTGACTTGATAGTCTGGATAGTTTAGATAAAAGTCTGATGACTTACAAGTAAAGTCGAAAAGTTGGCAATAATAAAATAATTACCCAACAATTTTAGGGTATTTTATTTTTCTAATCCTGGCCAAAACCCTGACTAATTTCTCCAGCATAATACTCGATGGCCAATGAACCTCCAACCATGTAAAAAAAATAATAATTTATAATTAGTAGATTTTTTTGTCAGGGGCCTGATATTTCTGGGCTATCATGAAAGCGAGAAGGGACTTCGTTTCTCTTGGATCCCATATTCATGATAGCCCATAAGATAGCTTATAATGTAAGCCTAAACATTAACAGATAATTAAGAAATGCACATTTTTTAAATTGTGTTTTTTGGATCTACCTTGACTGAACCCCAACAAAAAAAATCTACTAACAATCTATGATCAAAAACTCTATTTAAATGATGTATAATGTTTACATGTAGAAAATCAGTTCTTATTAAAGAGATGAATTATTCAAAATTTATGAAATATTTGTCTCAAAAATAAAGATCATAATATGGATAACTCAAAAAACTTGATTTTGAAATAATTTCAATTTTCAATCTGTCTTTTTTGTCTGTCTTCCGCATCCTAATGGCAAGCACTTTTGCCAGGGGTTGGCATTCTCTGGTCGAACATAGTGTCTTCTATACTTTCTTGAACACTGTCTGATCTTCAACTGTTCGTTTTTTTTTGTATAAAATCAGTCCATGGGTTTTCTTCATTCGGGTTCGTCTATTAGTGAGGATATGACCTATTGGTTTTTTCTTCAATAGATTGTATTGTATATATGTATGTTATATATTTATGAATTCGATTAATGTGTGCTTTTTATGGGTTATTCCATCCTGGGTCATTTTGTGAGATTGTCAGTGAGTAAGTCTGTTGATCTTTTTTATTGTTTTCAGTAAGAGTAGCAGTCTGAATACAGTATTAGTGTTAAGTCGTTCATTAATTATGGTTGTCTGATGTTTTAGTTTTGTTTCTTTCCATGTTTTGTACATAATAAAAAGGAAGAAGCTTGGGACTCTATACTTATAGGTATATCTAAATTGTTAAATGATGAATAGAAATCTTATTTTATTTTAATCTGAGCTATGAATACCAGTGTGGGGGATGAATTGCTAATAAAAATGTAGTTAGCCCTAAACTAAGTATATTTTTTTCTTTCCATATTCTATATTAGTCATAGGTGGCTGGTAGAGGTTCTCAATCAAATCTATATTTATTTTACTTTTAGGATTCTAAGAAAAAATAATTAAAGTATGAGAGATTGGGGACACAAAATAGTGGGGTTAAGGCGTGGCTGGCCTTAGTCAATGAGGGGGTTCCACTGTTGTCATTTTTCTTCCGGAGTACCTCATTAAACATTGAGTCATGCTATAGACTAGTTCTCTGCATTCTTATTCTACCATTTTTATTATTTATTATTTTTTAGTTATGTAGTTTTAATACTATAGTAGTTTTTAGTTTAGATTAGTTTAGAATTTAGGTAAATAGACCTAGTTTAAAAGTAGTGTAGTTAGTCATAATTTAGTGCTTAGTTCAATAGCTGTGAGCATAAACTTTGAAACTATGTACTTTTAATGCAGTTTGACAACGTCAGAAGGATCAAGAGTCAAGAAAGAGCAGAAAGTTTGAAGTCCCCAACATGAGAAATGATTGTAAATGTTAAAAATTATTTCGATAAAGAGAAATCAGACAGTGGTCCACTAATTCCTGTGACGAAAGTGTAAGACAGAACTGCAGCTGCGACTAATATTTCCAAAAGAACAGTTGCAAGGATCAAAAGAGGGAAGGAAAATGAAGAGAACCAAAGCTATGTATACTAGAAAAAGGAATAATTCGAAACCGACCAAAATCTTGGTTGGATTCATTTAAAAAATATGCTATACAAAGTCACATACATTCATACTATCAGAGGAAACTAAAATATTTCTATTTTCACTTAAAGAAGCTGATTTATTTAGTGGAAGTAGTTTTACTCTTCGGATTATTTTAAAACCTCTGGGTTTCAACTGGAAAAAGGTTATTGGAAATCGAAAGTTGCTATATAGCGATCTGATATTATATTGTGAAGAGGGCATTTTCTTAAAGAAATATTAGGAAAACCCTTTGAAGAAATAATAAGGCTAGATGAGACATGGGTAAACTCAGTTCACAGTAAATCTCACAGGTGGACAATGATACATCACCAGGAGCAATGAATGTTCCTTTCGAAAAGAGTACTAAAATTATATTACCTCATGCAGGAGGATGTGAAGAATTTGTCCCAAACGTTTTGACGTTTTTGAATTCATCTCTTCATGATAATCGCCTGGGCCTTTTTTAGCCTTATATAATAGTTTGCTATTATATAAGGCTAAAAAAGGCCCAGGCGATTATCATGAAGAGATGAATCATGCCACCTTTACAAAATTATTCCAAGAACAGCTTCTCCCGAATAAGAAAACATGCAGTACCATTGGTTATGGAGAATGCTTCAACCATAGTGAGGTCAAAGAAAAATGTCCTACGGTTAGCGGAGACAAAAATAAATTAAACAGTGGATTCGGGAGAAAAAAATTCCTTTTGTAGACAGGATGTACTAAAAGGTGAACTCTTAGAAATTATTAAATTTCAGAATCCAAGATTTCCATTTTATGAAATAAATAAGATAACAAAGCAGCATGGACACACAGTTGTGCCTCTACCTCCCTATCATTGCTATTTTAAAACAATAGAACTAGTTTGGGTATAAATTAAGGAGTATGTAGCAGAAAAAAATTGAACTTTTAAAATAAGTGATGTAATAAATCTGACTGACGAAGAAATCAATTATGATGTCTGGAGAAAGGTTGTTATGCACACAGATAATGTTGTAAAAGAAAAAGTCAAATTAGAAGGAATTATTGAAGAGAAGTTTGAAAGCATGATTATACCACCTTTGATGAGTAGCAGCAATAGTGATAATAATGAATTAAATAGAAACGATGAAGAACAAATGAAAAATTTTGTCTTTTGAAGATGTTCCTCCATTACCAGAGGAAGAAAAATAGTTGTTATTTGTAATATACTAAGTAAATTGTTAATAAAAGAATATAATAATAATAAGAAAATAAGCATAAAATATGTAACCATATTGCAACTTATTGCCACCATGAGCAAGTTTTTAATTTACA
>KZ807189.1:170675-187293 GCA_000696205.2 Oncopeltus fasciatus | reverse complement strand
GAAGGAGAGAAAAGGGTAAACAATGGAGGCTTTAGTGGGTGACCAGAATATATCAGCATAATGTCTTCATTGTTATTTAAGTTATAAAAAAATGTCTATAAATAATAGATGTAAATAATAATTTTCTAACATTTAAAATCTATAGAATTATTAAAAAATAACTAATGATAAAAAATAAATTTATAAATTAACCATGATAAGTGAGTGGTTCCCCATCTCTTCCTCCTCACTTAACTCAATTTTAACCCACATGTGGAAATCTTTTGCCTCCTCTCTACCTGGCCCTTTCTCTTTAGAAATACCTTCTCATTCTTTTATACCTTTAATGGCCTGGCTTGCCAGACATTCTCTGCCAATGATCATCAGGTACTTATATTCACTAATATATAATAATTTTTTTGGTTTATTTATTTATTTTATTATTTTCATATAGTACATGATGTATAAATAAATTAAATTACAAGGAGGGATTGGTCAAGGATCCAGTTTTGGGATTTGACAAATAAAACTAATTTGTAAGAAAAAAAAAATTATTATTGCCTTAATTTCAGGCCTTCTTCAGGGCAATAGGGTGATAAAGGGAGAGAGTCTCCTGCTCTAAAGTCATGATTTTTATTATTGTAATTATTTTAATGCATGTCTGAAAATGTTTAACTCATTTTAATTTTTTGATTGTACATATCTTTGAAGTGTTTTCTTCTTATTTTTCTTCTTTTGCATAGCTTCAAGAACAACAGCCAGCAGCTTCTGAAAGTGGATCAGCCAGTGGTCCTGCTCCACCTCCTACTCTCTCTGGAACAACAACCCTTGCCACAGCATCTGCTGCCACACCCACTATGACTCCGTCGGTTACAGCTTCCATCACAGCTCCTCCTACAGGGGACCCTGCTGCACAAGCTCCTAACCCTTATTCCTTATATAATCCAATGAACTTTTCCCTACCCTACACTCAGCAAAATTATATGTTTCCTCTTGGTACCCAGCCTACCAATTATGGAGTTCCTCCCATTTTCCCTCCTGTTCCACCTCCTGTTGCAGCTCCTCAGCTAAATCAAATGCCCCCAGGAGCTTTGAACAAACCATCTCAAGCTTCTGCTTCGGTAAGTAATATGCTTTTAACATGATTATCCTTACTAAAATCTATGAAATGTTCCATTTAGTAAATTTAAGTTAACTTAAAACTGAATTAATTTAACTTTAAATTAAAGTTTATGTTTTTACAGGATTGATTATGAGGATTTTTTATTATTAGAAGATGCCTCTTGTGAAACAGGGTCAGTCATTTAAATGTTAGGAATAATTAAAACAAATTCATAAATAAATCAGTAACTAATAGATTATTCTGAAATAAGATAAGAACCATAGAGTGTGAGTTTTGTGCTCCCAAAAGTAAGGCCTATCTGGTAGAACAATAAATGTCATTTAAAGAGAGCCACTGTCTACTTGAATAGCAAATAAAAATGAACATAAACTTATATGCCAGTGCATGAATGTGAAAGATCCTGTGATAAATCAGATCTTGCATATAAAACTTATTGCCTGTACTGCAATAATGTAATTATAATGAGATGTATCTGTACTCTACAACACAAGTACGTGGGTTGCTATTTATTTATCTGGAATAATAAGAAAAAAAAAAATTTATCATTAAAATGATGTTATAGTTTTTCAAAATATTTACCATGATCATAGATACACTTTTTCATGAGCTAGAACATATTTTCATAGCATTTTTCCCATTACAATTGAGATATTTCCAAACTTGCATTTTGAACGTTACAACCACTTCTTCCAGCATCGAAAATCATTGACCACGCAGTTTATTCTTTGTGTATGGAACAAAATGAATCATTGGGTGCCAAATCAGGACTGTTCAGCGAATGACCCATCAATTTGATGTTCTTAAGAGTCAAATATTGAGTTGTTTAAGGCATTATGTGAGAGCTCGCATTGTCATGATGAAGAATAATCCTGGTGTCGTTGGTTAAGTGTTCAAGTAAAATCTTTTGTATGATTATCATACTAATGCCCAGAGATGCCTGAATCTCAAAGCATGTCACATGATGATTTTGCATTATAAGTAAGTGGACAGTATTGATGTTTTCAGGCACAACAACCAATTTTTGATGACCTTCTTGAAATTCGTCCTTGAGCGAACGACAACCACAATTGAATTCACTATACCAGCGATATACAGTGGGTTTAGATGGTGCTTCATTGCCAAAAGTTGAAGTGAGTTGGTCAATGCTCTGTTGTTGAGATAGTCCACATTGAATGTTCGTGGCAAATCATTGCACGATAATGTTCAAGAGTTCATTTCATTTTTTCACTGAGATGAGATGTTCAAGTCAGTGTAAACATGAAATGAACACAAATTGCATCCACATTCAGAGTATGAATTCCTTCATACTTTATGATGTATATGTCTAGCCACACCAGTGTTGTCAGTTTTGGATACATAAATAGCAACCCTTCAATGAAATCAAATAAATGTATATATATATATCAAACACACACACACATTTTTTTCTGTTTTGTCTACTCCTGAAGTACCTTACCCTCACCCTTGTCCCAAACCAATACAGCTCTTTATTTAACCAGGGTCTATTTATATTTTTAATATCATCAAACCTAAAAAAAAAAAAAAAAATAAAAAAAAAAAATAACAAATCCATTAGTAAAAGAAAATGAAGTAATCAACAAATGTATTTAGTATATTATCAATGGTTATAAATATATTACTAAAAACCATAATGAAAAGGTATGTGTAATATAAATGGCAGCATTATGGCAGTATAATTGTAAGTTTAGTATAAATAACCTTAATGGTTATAGATAGTTTTAGACAAATATTTTTGAACTATTTTTAGAATAGAGCTTTTTTTTTGTTTTTGTTTATTGCATTAACTTCTTTTATATGTATAATGTTCTGTGATATGTTTCATTGTAAGTGCTAAATGGTTTGGAGAATATAAATCTAAGGAGTATAGCTGAGCCAAATGATTTCATCAATGTTGCAAATATAGTCTTGTTTACTCTAAAAAATAAATATAATTCAAATTAAAAATAATCATGGAATGCTTGGTAATGAGCATTCTATTCTAACCAATTAATGAGTCAGTTAATTAATTATTTGAACTATTGAATTATTTTAGGCAAACTCTTCGGTTGGTGTTGGAGTTACTCCTGGATCGAAAGCTGATTTGCAGCCCACTGCAACCAACAATAACTTTGGTCAACCCCCTCCTCTGTCATCTGGTTCTGGTTCAACGATTCCTCCCCTTCTTTCTGGTTCTTCTCAGAATTCTGATAGCGGTGGGATCCCTGGTTTAGATCTCATAAATCAGCCAAACTCAAATTTGAAAGCTGATTTTAATGTTTCATCATCTTCAAACCTTATTCCAAAGCAACAAGATATTATTCAAACTCCTGCTGATAGCAAACCATTTGATTTTCCATCCCCTCAAAAACCTAATCAACTAAATCAGAGTGGCCAAAATTCAGGAATTCCTCCACTTATGAACTTCCCACCCCCTGGTTACCATAATAATCAGTTCAAAAACTTTCCTCCCATGGGTGGGAATCCACAGGGAAAGGGTCCTATCGATCCAAACCAACCTCCACAAGAAGGCCATTCTGGCAGGAGATCAAGGTTTAGTGATAATTTCACAAATATGCCACCCAATTTACAAGATAATTGGAACAGCATGAATTCACCCAAAGCTGCTCTACTTCCAACTCCCAACATGCCTCCATTTTCAAATGCTGGTAAACCTGATAGCAATCAATCGCAACAAAATAACCTAAATGATTCTCAGGGTGGTCCCTCTTTTGGAAATGGACCTTGGAATGATGGCCCAGGATGTAGGGATAACTTCCGTAAAGATAATCAGCCTCCAGGTTTTCGATTAGATGGACCCCCACCTGGTTTTCGCCCAGATGGTCCACCACCAGGTTTTCGGGGAAATGATGGCACCAATCAAGGTTTTCGGGGAAATGATGGCCATGGTCCTAACCAAGGCTTTCGGGGAAACGAGGGCCCTAGTCCAGGTTTTCGGGGAAACGAGGGCCCTAGTCCAGGTTTTCGGGGAAACGAGGGCCCTAGTCCAGGTTTTCGGGGAAATGATGGTCCTAATCAAAGTTTTCGAGGAAATGATGGTTCTAATCAAAATTTCCGAGGAAATGATGGCCCTAATCAAGGTTTTCGAGGGAATGATGGGCCTAATCATGGTTTTCGTGGAAATGATGGCCCAAATCAAGGTTTTCGAGGGAATGATGGCCCAAATCAAGGTTTTCGTGGTGGTGATGGCCCTAATCAAGGTTTTCGAAGTGGTGATGGCCCAAATCAAGGTTTTAGGGGAAATGAAGGTAGGCCTCCTGCTTTTAGAGGAAATGAAAGCTTTCGGCAGAATGGCCCACCTGGTTTTCGGGATGGTCCTCCACCTTCCGCCTTTGGTGATGGTCCTCCTCATTTCAGAAATGATGCATTTAGGAGTGATGGACCTCCTCCTGATTTTAGATCTCCAAATTTTCGGAAAGAAGGGGGAGGAAATGATGGTCCCATCGATGAAGAACATTTTGGCAGTGAAGCAGATTTCGACCAGAGAAGGGACAGTGAAGCCAATATAGACAAGGTTAGACATATTAATAGTCATTTATAATATAATAAAATGATGAACCATATTTTTACTAAGTAAATAGTTGATCTATACAATTAGGTAATTATAGATTATAAATTTATTATACCTTTTAATTGAATTTTATTCTAAAATTTTCTTTCTCAAATTTATTTGTATTGTTTTAGTTCACTATATCTCCCTTTGAAATAGTTGTGTGTGTAACTTATTACACTTACAGAATATGAGGAAGCTAATAATGGAAATAAGATATTTCCTGAAGTGTCAAGCAACTACTTACAGTTTACTTTTGATTGCATCAAAATAATTCGAGAAAAATATTAGTAAATTTTTGAAAAATATTTCAAACAAACTGGTTTGAAAAACAAAACAAAAATAACTATTCTCTATTTTACTATATGGTTATGGAAAGCAGAATATTGAAGCTATGGAAGTAATAATATTGTATGCAAACAAAAACAGAGAAAGGACTGTTGCAGTTTTAGTATTCTGCCAAAAAGCATTCTACTTGAAACTAAAAATTCTGTTTAAAGGATTAGATAGTTGTGATATAAGTGAGGTTAAATTTACTGAGAGCATCCTATCTTCAAAACATGATATAGACTGTTGATGCACTCACTGCTCTAAATAACCATTAAGATTAATAATTATATATGAAAGTGTGTATTAAGTATTGTTATATATAACACTTCCGTACATGATATCTTTTTTTATTTAATTGTTATAAGTCTCATGGTCTCTTGCTCAATATAATGCGATATCATCCCAAAATCTTACCACAATTAGTCCTTCCTCTCCCACCTATTGGCCATTGGATTGAAAATGCATTCCTGATTTCCTAGACTTTTTCAATTCAAAAACCTTACTCCTCTTCATCATTCAGCTTCGAACTTAAACAAGCTCTCTTCTGACCACAGCCCAGTTCTTCTAACATTATCCTTGACTCCAATTCCTAATAAATTGCCTCCTCCCCCATTAATGGCCCAGTCGACTGGGCTACCAGATCTCTTTAGATCTCTCATATAAGAATCACTTGATCTCTGAAATTCTTTGAAGACCTCTGACAAACTAGATGATGCTGTACATTCCTGTACCATAAACCTTTGGTAATTCATATTCAAACCACTCCTAGATTTGCTTAAAAAGCTCATCATAGTAAAACGCCGCTAAATGGCATTTCCATTTATATTCCAATAATATATATACCACACAGATCTCAAGACTTTAATCGCCATTCCAGACTCATAATATAAAAATTAGATGAAATGAGGCCTTTAATGCCCATTTGTCTACTCTTTCAGCAGAAGACTAATCCCTCTGGATTGCTACTTAAGCTTCTAATCCCTTGTATCGAGTAGATGGTTGTTGGGCCTCTTCTGATAAAGACAATGCTGAAATGTTTGCCCAGCACCTCAAGCAAACATTTACTTCTCATTTAGATCCCTTTGACCTAACCATTGCCATGGAGACTATGGAGTTTCTGGACATGCCATTACCTATGTTCTTGCCATTCAAGGCAGTAACAACTCCCAAGGTCAAGTATATAATTTATCATCTGCCTAAGTGCAAATCATCCAGATATGAATAAATCACCAGTCAAATTCTCTGTAATCTTTCCAAGAAAGCAATTGTATTCTTACCTACATTTATTTATTTTTATGATTGCATCATTATGATTCCAAACTATCCTCTTCCCTCTCCTCTGGAAATATTCTGATATAATACTATTTCCCTATTTTATTTTTAAGCTGAAATTCTTACCCTAGTAACGCTTACCTAATCCTACTCCATCCAACCACTTCTTTAGTGAGGGTTTAGCGAGGATTAGAATATTTTGATTTCTACCAAGCAGAAGTGGGAGTTCCTCAAGGTAGTGTGCTTGGACTCATCCTATACACGGCTGACATCCCCACCCATCCAACTATAATTTAAATTAATTTTCAATTGCAGAAAAGAAAAATTTCCTGAAATTGTGATATTTAACAATTTTCCTTTACCGCATTTAAATTCTATTTGTTACCTGAGGTTCTATCTTGACACACCAATCACGACTCACATGGAGCAAACATACTAAAATTTAATGACAAAAACTCTATTAACGACATGGACTCCTATACAGACTCATGAATAATTACTCCAATCTTACGATAGAAAACAAACTGATACTCTACAAGACCTTACTACGACCAATCTGGACGTACAGAGTAGAAATCAGGGGTACCATCAAGCCTTTTAACATCCTTTAAGTTTCAAAGTTATAAAGTTAATGGGGTATTACTTTTTATGTTTTAGGATCAAAATTTTGGTGGACCTGATGACAGTAATGGTAGCCAAAAAAGAGGTAGGATTAACGTAATATTTTATAATTTTTAATAAGATTTTAAGAATATTTTATGAAAATGATTTATTAATTGTTATCACAATTTACAAAATTGTAAACTCATCTATTAATTTCTTTCTGCAGATTTTCGTTTCCCACCACCGGACAGACAAAGCTTTGAAAGGTAAATTGCAATTAAATTTACATTGTTTATTTATATAAATTTTTTTTGTTATATTTGACTTTTCTAACTTATCATATTTTTAAAAATATGATCACATCACAACTTTTAAACAATACAAATCAATACTGAAGATTGATATGATTATTTGCCTTATTTTCAGAACTGGACCTCAACCATTAATGGGTAGGCGGCCTGGGTTAGGGCGGCAGACTGGTCCTCCTCCTGCTTCTCTTATGGGTGGTAATTCAACCCCTTTGAGAGGTCCAGGAAATGTCCCTCCATTACACACTCCTGATAAAATTGTTGAATATGAACACAAACCTGCTAATTTAGGTATGTTTTGGTTTAAGTAATTTTATAATTTTAAATAATTTTAACCTTTATTCGTGAGTTCTGTACCTCTCTAATGGTTTTATTGTTTTAAAGAACAAGTAAAGTAATTTTTTAGAATATGAAGTAAATATTAGGTATTACAATGTATAAAATAATTATTATCAGACTTAAACAATCATTATTTTAAGGGAAAGGTTTTATGACTTTTAAGCCATGAAACCCAGAAAGTAGCTAATTAACATATTTACTGCAGTGTCAGTCTTCCTAGTTTGATTCAGGTATGTAGTATGTACTGTTGGCCCTTCCACACGCTTGAAAATACATGTAGATTGTACCTTTCCTGGAATACCACCTTCGTCAAATTTTTACCACACAGTACCATCTGCAGCTGTTTCGGTCTCCTGAGAGGTATTTTCAGTTTCTTCATCTGAACTAATTAGCACCCTACACCTTTTCTTGGGCACTTGATATCATCTTCATTTTCATCGTTGGAGATCGCCTCTTCATCGCTCTCGTCAGCATCAGATGTCTCACTTTGATGAATATGTTCCTATTCATCTTCAGATGATAGTTCCCATCAGAACACTCTTCACCTATGTTTTTAGCTTTTCTAATAGTTCTCTTCTGTTAGACATTTCTTTTATGAAATTAGGGGGCAAAAGAAATCAACTGAACAAGCAAAATAAATCAACTAAACAATGTTTTAGGAACCTGGTAGTGCATAAAGCAGGCCTGACCAAAGTCGACAGGTGCACAGCCGTATCTATTGATTACAGTATGAGATTATACACTCAGTGATCCTCCTTCCCATCTGAATTACTTTCTAGCATGTTCAAAGAGAACACACACACACACCCGCGCGCGCTTGTGCGCTCATACACACATACACACACACATACAAGCACACGCATATTTATTTAAAAAAATTATTTTATAGTATACTTATATTATTATTTTTAAATAATGGAGGGTATGCAACGAGGGGGCTATTTCTTGGGATTCAAAGCGGTCAAAGAAAGTAATAGCACGATGGAACTATTAGCTATGTGTGCAAAAATGCATTTTCCATTCCTAGGTGCTTCTGAATTCTGCTTTTCCACAAAATTCTTGGTTGTTCTTTGTCTTGATGAGTCTGAACCCCTACCACACCCATATTGGGGCTCCTGAGCAATAGGGTCAGTTTTGTGTGACAGTGAAGGAAAGCAGCAGTTATGTCAGTGATAAACCGGATCAATTTAAGGCTTCTTATAATTTTACAATATTTATATTTTTAGCTATAATTAATTTTGTCAATTATTGTTGAATTACTGGTATTTTACATGGACAGTAGTTTATAGTGTATAATTAGTTTATGATTAATAATTTTTTGTCTTTAGTAATAATAAATTATTATTATTATTATTAAATTCTTCTGTGGTACTTCTTAGCTGCCGCAGAATAATTTCAGTAATTTATACCCAAAACCTGTAATTTTTTACAAAGATATAAATATTTTAATTCATTATAAATTCCTCAAGTCTGTTGTCTGTCAAATTCAAATAATTCACCTATTCAGTTCACCCTTATAAATTTCTATTTCGGGATGTAATATTTTGATATTTACCGTACTATACTGTAATCTATTTTGTTATTTATATTTTTAAACATGTATAGTTCTCATTGTTTATCTGTGCATTAATTCCGTTTTAGGAGTTCCTTCATTTTATGAGCCAGTCACTATGATAGACTATGCTCATGGTGCTCATGTGTTGCCAGAGGGTGAAGAAGACCGCTTCCTTCCAACTGAAAATAGAGATATTTTTACTAAAGGTAATTATAATTGCATCTGTTAAAGCATATGAAAGCCTTTGAAATAATTTTTCTATCCGTTTAATCTTATATTTTATGTTAAATATAACAAAACATCCAAATAACATAAGTATAGCATATATTTCTAAGGAATTTAGACAGGTTTTCTGAAAAAAACCTTTTCCGATTCTATCTACTAGACACCAAAAATGAGTCACTATCAAGACAAAAATTGTCTAATAATAAATTGTCAAAGCTCTATAGGCCACAGTTTTGTTTTTCTTAGTTGTTGACTGAATTAAGTTCGAGTTGTTAAATTTAAAAGTAAATTTCCTATTGAGCATAATTGGACTAATGGGAATAGGAGATTACCTGAAATGTCAAGTACTCAATTAGTTCAAAAGGAGAGTTTGTTGACTGTAGATATTATTCTAAGATGATTTTAGTTGGGGTTCGGTCAAGGTAGATCCAAAAAACACAAATTTAAAAAATGTATTTTTTAATAAAGGATTATTACAGTGTAAGCATAAATGTTGGCAGATAATCCTTTATTAAAAATACATTTTTTAAATTTGTGTTTTTTGGATCTACCTTGACCAAACCCCAACTAAAATCATCTTAGAATAGTACTCAATTAGTTGTCTTTCATAATGAAATTTTATGTATTACTTTCAAATGTAAATTAAAAGGCTGAGTTTGTTTCTGAATGATACAGGATAAATAGGAATAGAGAGTAATCTGAAATGTCAAATGTGATTAATGGATTTGTGTTTGGTTGAAACCTAATTATAGGGAGGGAGTAGCTTTCATGGAGACCAAATTGAATAGTCATCAATATCTTTATTATTAGTGCTATGAAAAAAAAAATCATAGAACAGAATAGATACAAAATTTATTTTTCTAATTAATTAATGTTCTGAAAATGTTTTCAAAAGTACAAAATAGATGCTATTTTTGATGACATTTAATAATAAACTAGGATGATTAAGTGCTCTTCCCCACCTGTCTCCCCTCCAAATTGACTTAATTCATCCTCAGGTATATTAACTTTTTCTTCTTTTTCTTCTTCTTTCTTTAGATTTTTAGTAATTTATCCTCTACAATAATAATAATAATAAAAGGATTTGCTTAGTTTTTGGACTACCTCTAGTCATACTTTTGTTTTTGTTTTTTTTATCAGGAAATTGAAACATTGGGAGTGGGGTTTACATGATGTGGAATGTTCAAATGGAAATATACATTAACTACTATTCACTTGTGTGCCAAACTATTTTTTTTTTCATATATTGATGTATTTTAAATTGTTTCAGATGGTGACTATGATGCTCGACAACAAGGCCTTCCTAGCAGAGGTATTAATGTGGTTTTATTTGCAATTTGGTTAACTGTTCTTTTTAAACTTGAAAAGGACTGATTTTAAGTTTGATATTGAAGTATCAAATAGTTAAAAGGTCCTAACTTTTTTTACTTAGAAGAAGAATGATATAAAAAAATTTTATTTTGTAATCATGTCTAAAAGAAACCTTCAGGTTGTCGTTGAATGGTTGTAATTTCTAAAGCAGGTTAACATTTATCAATTTGTAACATTTTGAAATTTTTTTTTAGTTGGCTGACCTACAACTTAAATTTACATTAGTAGGGAAAACAATTTATTGAAATTTACATAAATGTCTAAGTTGAAAAATAAAAAAAATATGAAATAATAATAATAAGTGAACTTGCAAATTTTGAAGTTTCAGTTATTCAATTTATTTATTTATATAGATTTTATTTTATTATTTTCTCTTTAGTAGATTTTATTCTATTGTAACCAGCCTTGTAAAAGGAAAGTCCTAGATTCAATTTGTTCTTGAGTGAAGACTATTTTACAAGGAAGCAATAAGGAAATGCCAATTCTCGCACTATAAGTATTTATTTTACTTCTCTAACTGCTGAGCTTTCAAGACCATTGTTCCAATTCTCAAAGCCACAGAAAATTCAGGGTCCCTCCCTCTTCACAGTCAACCTGCTACTGAAGTTAAAGAAGTAAAAATAAATACTTATTGTGCAAATAATTGGTTTTTCCTTATTGCTTCCTTGAAAGTCCCAGAATGTATTTTAATAGGGTTTTTTCTCATCCTAATCTATATTAATATTTTATGGTAAAATCCAATTTTTGAATGTATTTCCAATTTCGAGTGTATGTCATGAATAATTTACTACTCTCAATATACAGTGCAATTTATTAATTAAATAAAATTTTCAATTGTTCTATGGGACAAGAGTTTTATGCTGTAAAAAATTTTTGTATAAATATCGATCTTTTTAAAAGACAATGAAAAAAAAAACAAAAAACAAAAAAACAAAAAAACAAAAACAAAAAAAAAACAAACCCTATTATCACAGCCCAAGAGCTGAACCCTATTGATCAGGAGTTGTAACCCTATTTTGGAACTGAGTTATACTATTATATGCTGATTGTGCTTGTCAATGTACGTGGAGAATTTGTTTCCTAAGAGAAGGCTTAGGAAGAGGATTAGTGAGTATAAAATGGGTTCTTCATATATTTTGCATTTGATAAATCATCTAATAAAGAAGGACGAGCTTTCAATGAAGAGAATGCTCTGGCTACTATATATACTATGTTTGCAGTAAAAAACAGACATAGATGGGCATTCTGAAAAAAAATATTAATCGTAAATCCCAAAAAAGAAAAAGACAACTTATACCTTTATGTAAAAACAATTCCAGTCTGGTTTGTTGAACATGGCTTGGGACTGGAGTCATGATGGGAAAAGGAGAGAGACAGTAATTACTGGAGAGGATCGAGTTCATTGACAAAGACTGGCAAGAGTTAGTTGACATAAAACTGAGGAAGGGTGGTTGCTTTGAATGAATGTTAGTTTTAAGTAAATAATTTTAATAATAATTTATCATTTTATTTATTTGATAATCTACCACTAATAATAATTTTAAATTATTGTTACTAAGTGCTTCTCTATATTTTACTCCTTTGTTTATATTATGTTATTTAGATATTAAATAATTTTAGTTTGTTTTTAAAAATAACTTCTTCTGTTTTAAAGTTTTAGAACTATATTTTTATAATATGTGATTCAAATGAGGGTGTTCAGATGGTTAAGGCAATGGAGTCCTGAGCCAAGGGCCCAGGTTCAATACTTGCAGTGCATAGTATTATAATAGATAGTTAGCCCAAAATTATCTAAAACTCAATAAAATAATCTAGTTTATGCACTCAAAATAAAGTAGAGAAAAATTTTAGAGCTTTTTATTTTTTCTAGATTTTGGACAGCAGCAAGTTGGGAGAAAATGGGGTGGTAGGCTAAGAGAAGGCAGTCGATGGGAAAGACAGTCCCCTACCAGAGAGGAAGGTCGCAGTCGAGATGACAGGAGGAGAGATGACAGACGCGAAGACAGGAGAGATAGTCCTAGGAGAGATGATCGCTGGCGACATGATAGGTTTGTATATCTTGCTTTGACTTACAAATTTATTTAGTTAATATATTTTAAAAAATAATCAAGGCATTGCAACCACTTGGGTAATTTTTACCTCATCATTTGTTTAATTTAAGATATGAAAGAGGTTTTTCTTCCTTAAAGAAAACTATCCTATACAATTATTGAGATCTCGTTTTTGTAATTTATTAGTAAATTAAATATCATTTTCCTTTAGTGTTTAGTAGGAATAGTATTTTACTTTTGGAAAACTAAGGATTAAGTCTAGACCAGACATGGCCCGGGAATCACTCGACCATTCCCTCTTGGCTATGTGATGTGTTCATTGCTTTGTCATCTATGTCATGTGTGGTGTTCGCCCCTGCCTCCACAGAGCTCTCACATCTCACCAGAGTTATCGGGACTCAAGGCGTTCAGAGAGTGAGGGCAGATGTCAGGGTAGAGCTGAGACAGCTATCCACTTCTTTTAAATTTCAAATCATCAGCTGAATATAATATAGTCTTTATTTTTTTTTAAATTTATTTATAAAAAAAATTACATTTTACACTCAGAGAGACAAAGGCAGAAATTATTAATGTTTTTATTATAGATAGTTCTATTTTCATGAAAATAAATTTAAATTATGTTATATAAGGTGATTTGATCTAAGAATACAAAATAACATTAATATATTGAGTTAAACTGTCACCACTCTGTCAATCAAGCATTTTTTTTTACTGTTGAAATGAGATCTCTTACAAGTATTTTATTGTATTGAATACCACTGTAGACAGCTTCTTTTACCAACCTGTCGACTTATTTTCAGGAATGCTGATAACCAGGAGTCTTCAGAAGAGTATTCACTGAGTTTCTTGTTAGCTCATTTACTTTATACAGGAAATGTACAACAAGTGGGACCTCAGAAAACAGACTAAGAATTGACTTTATTTACCCCCTGGGAGTCAGAGCACATGATAATATTTGGGAAAAGGAGGGAATATTGTGTGTATTGCCTTATTAATAGCTGGTAATTCGGCTCTACAATTGGAGTTATGAGAGACCAGAGTAAATTTATAGTTTCGATTCTCACAGAGAATTTGCTACTCCTTCTCCGTCAGTATTTTTGATCCATCAGTTATTAGGAAATTTGCTGGTTGGAGTTTCTTAATGGTTTTTTGAAATTAACTTACTAAAATTAGTAAGTTTAACGTTGTACTTAGGCAGAGTATATTTACATGGTTGAATAGTAGGTACTATGTAAAAATTTATTTGAAAGGAATTAAAATTTATTGTTCTAAAAAATTCTTTTGACGGGCGGTAAAGGGTTTTTACTTGTCCTCTGGTATGTGAATGATACTACCTTGTTCAATAAGTTTTGTGGTTTTATAAGAAAAACATAATTTTATGGTTTGAAACTCACTTTTATTCAGTATAGTCTACCTTAACATCAATACACTTATTCCAAAAAGATTCCAATTTATGAATTCCACTTCTGAAGTGAGAAACTAGGTCTGCAAAATACGCTTCCACAGCTATTATGACCTCATCTTTTGATATAAAACACTTTCCATGCATGACTTTTTTTTAGGACTGGAAACAGATGGAAGTTGCTAGGGGCCAAATCTGGTGATTAGGTTGGATGCTCCAACAACTTAAACTTTAATTCATGGATTTTAGGCATTGTCAAAATGCTCTTGTGACACAATGCATTGTCCTAAAAAAAAATTATTATCTTCTGCAAACTGGGTCTTTTTCACAAATTTTTTTCTTTAGCTATTCTAAAAGGTTACAATAATATTGAGAATTTGTTGTTTTACTGGTTTGTAAGTAATCCACAAATAATAAAAATATATAATAAAATTCCTTTGGCATCCTAAAACAACTGATGCTAACATATTCTTGACTGATTTTGGGGCATGAACTAGTTTTGTAGCCAATTAACCAGGTTCACATCACTCTTTAACCTCTTGTTTTGATTGAGGATTATGGTGATAGACCCAAGTCTCATCCATAGTGATTTATCGACGCACCTTTCGAAAACGCTCTGAATGTTGCTGAGAAAGTCACATTCGAATGTGTTTTTGTTCTATTATTAGCGAATGCGGTACCCAATGTGCACACAGCTTTCTGAAACCCAATACTTGATTCAAAATATTACTTACACGGCCCAATGAGATGCCTAGGGCTTCTATTAAATATCTTTGTCACTCGATGATTTTTCAATACAATATCCTGTATTTTTTCCATAATTTCTGATTTTGCTATTTTTGGACATCCTTGACATGGATTGTCTTCAGTGCTTGTACGACCACATTTAAATTCAGCAATCCATCTTTCTACTGTACTAATTGAAGCCAGAGTCCTTATGCACTTTCAACATTCGTTCATAAATTTCCTTCCAAGAATAAAAATACAATCACTATGCGATACTTGATTTTTTCCATTATAAATGAAATAGTATTGTACTTGATATGATGCTGTTTATTGGATGGATGGACTTAGCTTTAATTTTTATATAATATGATACAGTTGGCTGGGATCTTAAATGTTTAAGAGGAAGCTTGCTGCAATCAGTTTACTGAGTGCCTGGCTTGACCTGAAGGCACCTGTCTATATTCGTAGGCTCATGTGGCAAATGGGATCTAGCAGTTTTAAAATGCAATTTCTAGACCTCATCAGCGACACAGCCATAGTCTAGTTTACACCTAATTAGACTTCTTTAGAGCATCATTATGCTGGTGCAATCAGTGCCCCAGCTTGTATAGCTAAGTATTCTAAGGAGCTTTAGTGCTCTATGACATTCTGCTTTAAAGTCCTTGATATGTTGGAACCACGATAGAGTTCAGTCAAAAGTCGTAACCCAGTCATTTAATTGTGTCTTGGAATTTGATCTTTTAGTAATTCATGAAAAAAGAAGGAATCAGTTCGGATTTTCTTTAGCTAACCGTTTTATGGGCAGATAATCTGAATCCTTTAGAGTTCGGCCATGCATTGATTCAATTTTGAAGTTTTTTTAAGTTCTTGTATGGCTTTTTCTGTACAGAACATGAAGACTTAGTCTGTGAGGAGCATAATCTCATTTTTATTTTTTACTTGATTATTCCTTTTGGAGTAATACAGAATAGTTATCCTCTCTGCCAAATTCATTGGAAAGTATCATCAATTCTTACTCTAAATATCTTTATTAGTAATTTATCATTGAATCTATAAAGCATAACATTATTTGAAATCAACTTTCAGCCCAGAAAAGATGAATGGCAGACAATATTTATTATTATTATTTTTACATTCAGTTTTTTTACTGTTAATAGTCACTTATTTTACTATGTAATTGTCATGCTGTATATCAATGTCCTACATTAAAAAACTTCTAGTGTTTATACCCCTTTTAGCTAGCTACTTGGTGGTATTCTAGATTCTGCAGTTTGAACTATTAGACATTGATTTCATTTCATGTTCTTTTTACTCATTTTTTTACTTGAAATTTTAATATTCAATGCCTCAAAAGCATTCTTGGTTAGGTACTTGTCTTGGTTAGCAATTGGAAGTCATCTTCTTATAAGAACTTATTCCTCATCTTTTTTTTTTTTTTTTTTCTTTTTTATGAGATTCCTGTATATTTTCTCTTTATACCTTATTTTCTTCTTTATTCTTCATTTTTATGTAAACCCTGCTGTCTGCAGTCTGTACAAGTTAAACAAGAAAATTCCTTCTTGTTAAATTACATTCAATCAAACATTCTATGATAGCAATGGGATTGTAAGTATAATTTTCAATGTGTTAGGCTGCAGTTTACATTTTATAAAATGAGATTTGGCATTATATTTTTGTATAAGTATTTATATACACATAAACTATTGAAATTTTTCTGGGCAGAAGAAAACCCCCCCCCTCCCCCCCAAAAAAAAAACAATTCATGA
>KZ807189.1:136032-156192 GCA_000696205.2 Oncopeltus fasciatus | reverse complement strand
TAAAAATAATCTAATTAAAGTTACCTACCTCTTAGAAGAACCTTATAAGTTGATAGAGGTCTGCAACAAATCATTAAATTATTTTTCTGCAACATATAATAATGAGGAACTTTAATAGTATATTTATAAATATATTTTTTTAAATTGACCCATAAATCACAAGAAATGTATTCATCACTTTTGTCTCAGTAAAACTCAGAATTTATAAGAAATTATTGAAATTGAAATTTTCACAAGCCTGTTAAATGGGTGATTTCAAAGTTTTGGATTCGGCCGATAGGTGGAACATGAGACCTAGCATTACTATAGGAAATGATTGTAATATAAGTGAAATGGCGACTATCTTCTCAGGTCTATTAGTCATTCAGCTTTGAAACAATGACTTAACTAATTGAGGCTATTCTCTGTATTACCTAATACAGTGAGTATTTAAATAGTGATGTAAATTAGTAAGTTATTACATTAGGAATAGTTATCTAACTTATGTAAGTATTTACATAAGTAATTGCAGTAGATTTTTTAGAAGACCATAGAAGACTTCTAAAATAGGAATTTCAATTAATTATTACAAATTCAGACTTTTACTGTAATATAAATTGAATACCATTTTTTTAGTTACTATAGTTAAGTAAAAACTTGGTAATATATAAAACTATTTCCTAATAAGTTCTAGGTTTTATCAATGCTACATTTTATCTTACTATAGTCCAGTTTACTAGAGAATTATGATTGAAGTATATTTGTAAGAATATTAAGTATTTAATACTCTTACCTCTGCAGTTACTAGGTTTAACATATTTATTAAAGCAAGCAAACAAGTTTAGGAAGCAGCAGGTAATTTTCGAATATTTGCTACTGTATCTCCTTTTTAAAAAAAGCATTAAAATAGTTATTACTTGCAGCAAAAATGTTCTTTTAATAGACAGATATATAATTAATCAGTAATTCATACAGTAAATTGGAAATGTCAAGCATTATTATTATTTAAAAATTTTGAAATGAGGAAAAATTAAATTTGGCAAGTAATATGCATAAAATCCCCTCTATAGCAAACTAATGGGGTAAATAATCCAGTTTTTTTATTTAGGGGCTTTTATGCAAAGGGATGTTAATTTAAAAATGCGTAAACATTTTTTCATTCAAAAAGATAACTATGTATATGTATATAGCTTTATTATGTATTTATTTATACTATCAGCATTAATAAAACATTTAAATACTTATAAAATCATATATGTTATATATAATCTTATTACCCATGTTTAAATATATAACAACAAATTTCAATTAAAAAAAATCTCATTACATGATAGTTTCAAGACAATGACATACACCTGTACTAACTGTCACCATACAAATACACCCCTACAAAAAGTGTACTCAATGGAATATTTAGGAATAACAATAGACTCAAAATTAAACTGGAATAAACACATTGCCACTCCACAGAATGAACTAATTAAAATTATATACTCTTTATCCTTAGCAGCTAGGGCCACTTGGGGTCTTAGGACAGAAGTCCTCGATATTTTGTACAAGAGTGCCATTTTACCCATTCTGGCATTTGGAGTCGAAATCTGGTATCCTTAAAGAGAAAAAACATCACCAGGCTTGAAAGGATCCAGAGGCTGATAGCGATTAAAATCGATAATGGTTTCAGGACTCTTTCATATGAAGCTGCTTTTTTTCTAGCTAAGATTATTCCCATAAGTATATTAGCCGGCTGTTATGTGAGCAAATTCCGATTGTTCACCTTAAAACTTGACACGAATGACCTCAAAGCAGATGAGATAGAACATATCCCACACCACTCGACATGGTTACACCCAGCTCTTTACCCAGAAATTAATCTAAATTATACAGATGAAACTGACACAAATCTACACAGACGGAAGCAAGAATGGCGAAATTGTTGGATGTGTCAGCCTTATTTTCGAAAATCAAATTCTCAAAGATGTATTAAAATTTAAGTTAGGATCAAATTGTACAATTCACTATCCTGAAATCACTTGAACACATACAAACATAGAGACTGACCAATAAAAATATTAATGTACTTACTGACAGCAAATACACGTTAAATATGATCACAGACAATACCACTACCCCATAATCAAAGGCACAAAAACAATTTTATAAAACTTATAGACAGTAGGTAACAACCGGATTAGTTTTGCTTGGACAATAGGGCATTCAGGAATACATGAGAATGAATTAGCTGACAGAGTAGTAGCAAAGTCAGCATCCAGAGAGACCTCCCTGGCTGTGTGTTACAAACTTTTCTCAAAGCAACAACTAAAGGATCTATTAAACGAACAGGCCTTAATACATTGGCAATCAAGATGGGAAAATACACGCGAATCTAGACCCTTAAACATCTGACACTATAAGAAACGAAAAATATGGACAGACTTCTACCTGACTCAAGCAATTACAGGACATGGTACAGTCAACAGTTATTTTTACTGATTTAAAATTAAAGATTCTCTCTACTGTCTTCTCTTAATCCTGTAAGAAGTCTCCAATTATTGATATCCGTTTGCTTATCTGTATTGTTTCAGATGATGATTCGTCTCAAATTGCTTAAAAACTATTTTGTATTTTGATCTGAGGAGGTCTTGCCATCTATTTTTGGCCTCAAAACTGCGTTATTAGTCTTCATCATTCTTGCAGTGGCTTCTAGAATGTTTTAATGTTACTTGTATGTTTTGACTCTCACAGGTTTAAACCACTCAAACTAAAATATCATCTGATCCACTTTTCTTAAATCACAACATCTGGTCACTTGTGGAATTTTCATTGAAAATATGTAAAATATCAATTGCATTTTTAGTGAAGGTAAAAAATTGAATTTTGCTAACTTTAAATCTAACTCAAATTCTGAACCAAACCAGCTTTTTTACTTTTATCACTTCCACTTTTTTCTTAAGACAAAAATACTTGATGGTGTTGACTAGAAGCCATATTTTCAAGGACACACTGGATAGAATTTAGTGAATGTGATGGGATTTATTTACATTGATTTTAGGAAGTCAGCTAGGATGTTTCAGTTTGCTGACATTCACAGCCTATTTTTTGAGATGTGATGCCTTTGTTAAAAAACAATTACAATTGCTTTCTGGCTTTTCCCAACTTCGGATGTACACCTTCTTGTGCTAAGGATAGGTCTTCTTAACATGTAACAGAATTTATTTTTTATCTTTTTGACATTTATTTTGTTTTCCTCAATGTAGCTTGTAGTCAGTTTTCGTTTTAAGAAACATTAGATTTTAGAAATACCAGAATACCAGTTCTTTTTGAAAATAATTAATTGGAACATATAAAAAAACAATAAAATTGAAAGGTTTGTCACTTGGCTCAAGCAATATATTATAACAGGAATTTACTAACTAATAACTGATTTCTGTAGGGCCATGATAAAAATAATTATCAATTACCTTAAAACTATTCTCCAAAACAAAATTAACAATAAGATACTGGCTCATTGATATATCTGCATTGTCAATAACCACTTCTCCTGACGAATTTAATAATGGGACATATCAAGAAAAATTCGTTGAGCATTATGAATGTGGTATTTGTTCATAGTTTTTGTAATATTTTGACATAACTGAATAACTGTCAAATATCATAGAATGAATAAACGAGCAGCTGACTAGTATTCCATTTGTACGTGGCTGCTACAACACAAGTGACATAAATTTAGTCATTGTGAACTTTATCAATAATAACATTAGTAATAAAGAAATCCCATTCATAAATATAAAATCTTTATCATTAAAAATTAATCAAGCTTCATGTAAAACTTGATTTTATATCATGGATGAATGATATGTAAAAAAGTAATAGTTAAGAAATATTTTTATACACTCTTGTTCCTGATTCAATAATAGTAAAAACAAAAGAAAATAACATTATACTTAATTATTTTAAATACATTAAAAATGTTTGAGTAAAATCATATTTGAATCAGTATTTAATTCATTTCAAAAATTATTCTTTTTTTCATCATAATTTTTTTCTTTCTTTCTTTCTTTTTTTTTTTTAGCTATTTTGTTTTAACTTTGTCTAAGGTTGATGGAAGAGGATTGTACAGCTTACAGTATTCATCACATGTGCTGAGTAGCCAATGTTTGATTTTTGGCTTGGTTTTCTTTTATATTTTGTTTTTTAGTTTTGGTTCTTAAATTATGTGAAAGCATCTCAAACTCCTCTAATCTTGCATTCTTTTGAGGTTCTACTTTTCCCTTTTTCATGATGGAATTATTCCTTTTTTCCTATTTCGGTACCTTATTTATAGTAAAATTTTATCTTCATAATCACAATAGAATATTTTTGCTGGCATACTGTTATATGTGAGATTGGTTGTTTGTTTCAGACCGGCTCGACGGGCTTTCGAAGGCACGCCGGACCACCTCCATCAAGGATTGGCTTCAGCTTCCAGAGGACTACTTCGAGACTTCCGAATCCATACCACTATCCTCCAACAAGAAGAGGGTGAGTACATATTGAATTTTATTTTGATTCTGGTTTTTTAAATTTTATTTCTGTTTAACTGATTTGAAACAAAAAGGAATGATTTTCTCTGTTATTTCCGATTATAATAGCTGAATGTGATTGTTATTGTTGTATGATTTATTTGATTTGGTTTGATTATTATTTATCAATCTATCTTTTTCAAGTATACAGCTTATTAATTTTTTAGCCCCAATTTCAGAAATTCTAGAAATTTATTTTTTATTGTTCATTTGTTTCTCATATACTTATTATTATTATTATTATTTTTTTTTTTTACTTAAGGCTGGGAAAAAACTTAATTCCACCAGTTGGGGTGGGGGGGGAGATTGTATCTTGATGGAGTTATAATATTCTTTAAAATGTATTCAAACCCTAAAATGCCACCATCCCCAAAAATAAATTTAAAAAAACTGTTTTATCAAATATAAGATTTCAAAGGACTCTAAATGTGTTAATCGTATTTAATACTTCATAATTCCTTCAGAGCATTCTTTAAGCTTGTTAAATCCCATTCGACTTCTTAAAAAAAGCGTTAGTTTAATTATTTCTTTCAATGAAGAAATATGACAGTAACCTACAAAATTCTCATAATTTTATGGAATTACTGGTAGAAAAAAATTCACAGCTGTTGAAGCAATTCATGAAAGTATTATATATAAAGAGGAAGGTTTCCTTGACCATCACACTACTTGGCATTGGTTTGAAAAATTTAGCTGTAGAGAATTGGCATTGGAAAGGAAGAAAGAAGGGTTTTGTGACTGATGGATATTGATAGGTTTCTGCAGGAAGCTGTTGAGGCAGATCCGTCCACTAGACTTGGGAATTTGCCAGAAGTGTGGTGGGTCAAAAGATACCTTCTCATCTGAAGGGATGAATACTTAAAAATTCCTAAAACATGCAAAAAGTGACAAACTTGTTTGTTTAAACAGGAGAATGACCAATTGAGTCCCTTTTGAAGAATTTAATAATTACAAATTTCATAAAAAGGAAATCATAATAACTCATTATTTCAAAATGTGACAAGTGAGCATAAAATTAAAATTTGATCCCAGACTTTTGACTGGTAAATAGAAGGAAAATTATGTCTCAGGTAGCAAGGAATGAATTAAAGCAGATCTGGACTTCATGGACCAAATTATAACTGGAGATCAAAGTTGGGTCTATGAATATGACCCTGAGATGGGTATTGAGAGTTTCCAATGGAAAACTAGTAATATGTATATATATGTATGTACATATTGCGATCAGAGTTTGTTTCAAGAGGAACAACCATAAACTCAGAATTTTACATGGGAGTAATGGGAATTTTGCAAAACAATAGGTGAAGAAAGATACCTCAAAAATGTGCCATTCATTGGCTTCATTCTTCATTGCTATTATGTCCCTTTTATTTGTGAGTCAAAGTCCCTTTTGATTTAGCCAGAACCTGCCGGATGAGTGTCTTCACTAATATTCAGCAGTCATTAAATGTGTTTGTCAAGGTTGCTTAAAAAAAAAATACAATTTTATAAAAAATTCTCTACTGACATATAATAAAGTATTTACAATTAACCTTAAGAAGATACTAATTGTTTCCTTAACAAATTAGAAGGAAATATTAAATCTTTCGAGAACATAATTGTTCTTAAAAAATCAGTTAAACACCTAGGAGAACTTGTTGGTACTATACTAACACTAATAAGTTGATTATGATAATAAGTAAAATAATAAGGGTAAAATTGAAATATTTTGGGTCATATAAAATATTTTATTGTTATTTGGATGTTTTCATAAGTTATCATTACTCTCATCAAATGTATGCAATATTTATATTTTAGTTAGTCATTAAACTAATTGGCTCTTTGCTAAAATATTTAATAGATCTTAGTAATCTTCGATTTAATGCACTCAAATTAATTGGTCCTTAAGCATAAAAAATAAATGTGTATGTATATGTGTGTGTGTGCGCACGCGCACGCATGTGTGTGTATTGCTATATATGCAAAATGAAAGACTAAGTCAGTTATAGAGTGAAATCCAAAACCAACCATAACAAATGGAGGCCTGAAATATGTTTGAGCACAAAAAAGATTTTTTTTTTTTTTTCGATAAAGCAGGCACAATATTGAATAATCAAACTCAATTCTGTTTTGCTTATTGAAAAAATAAATTTTTTAGGAGTTATGTATAATATGTTGTAACAAAATAGTACTATTAGGAGTGGGAGTTTACTTGTACCATAAATTTCAATTTTATATCTTAGAAGCTGCAATTATTTGTTTTTCTTAATTTTATTTTGCATATTGCTTTTTAATGTAAAATTAAAGACTGAGTTTGTTATTAAGTGAAATTGGATGATTAGGGGTGGGGATTGCCTTAAATGTCAAGTGAAAGTAGCAAATATTTTTTTGTTGCAATGGGTATAATATTTAGTTTAGAGTAATGAAATTGAATCCAGATTTATTAGTTGCTAAAGATGCAATCTACAAATGTTGGGGTACGTGATATTTAAAGTTCACATACAAATATTATCAATTATGAATATTAAGAAATTGCTTAGTTCACTCAGCTCCTGCATAACGGGATTTAATATTTAAAATATTATAGTGTTAAAATATTAATTAATTATTTCATTTATATTATTGGGAAAAATCCACTAGTTTAGAATGGAATGTTGCTAATCAAACATTTTTTTTCTATAGAAGTTCATTCAAAATTATATAAAAACAATTTATTTACACCATTTAATACATTTATTTTTAAATTAAAGATGTATTTAGAATTTTAGATGTACAAGTTTTTTGTTTTCTTTTCTTATAAAATTATGCTCCTCATTTTATGCATAAAAATGACTGAATTATTTGTATAATAGGCTGTTTATTAGAAGGAAAAAGTTAATACTATCTAAACTTAAACAATAATGTTTGAATTTGAAATAGTGACTAGAAAAACTATTAGTAATTTAATGCAGAAATTGGATTTGCTTGTAATAATACAGTAATCAATAAGTGCCATGATTAGTAATCAATAAATTAATATTTTGTAACCATATTTTTCATTCTCTTTCAATCCTTAATAATCTGTAAACAATTAATGTGAGGGAATAGAATAAAAATCTATCTGTCCCAGCCAGGGCTCAAACCTGGATCTCCTGCAATCCAGGCAAGCATGTTCGAGCATAAGACGATGTATTCGTCTTACTCGTAGGATTAGACTTCCGGTACAAGTGAGGGGAATGTTTTGTCAGTTGAAAAATTATAAGATTTTTTAGAGATATACTATTTATAGCATTGTTAGCTTATTTTCTGTCATTCTCCTTACATTAATAATAATTTGTAATAGTCTTCCCTGAAATCTATTACCTATGATTATGGTGAAAATCCATTATTTCTCAAAAAAGGGGAAGGAAGCTCATTGAGAAAGAACGTCCTGGTTTTTACCATATTTTAATCACATTGAATTTTTTTTTTAATACAAAAAGTTAATTCATTATTGAGACCTGCTTTGTTTTATATTCTAATTCCCCCTTGATATTTATAAGAAAAATAGTTTCCTTTATAGGTATCAAATCATGAAAGAAATCACTATAAATACTGACTGACTTGTACATTATCATTTGTTTTAGTACTAAATAAGTAAACAAACTCGGACAATTTCTGCTCTGAGTTTTTAATGATTATTACAAAAATATACTTAAGATCAGTTTTAAAACAATACTTTAGCCATACCTTATAGTTCTTATGGGTGGTTTATAGCTTAGTATATAAAGTATATTAATGAGTGGTTTTAGAAAAATAGAATTGTTACAATTATTTATTGAGTGTTTATGAGGAAAAAAATATATTTAAAATAAAATCTCTCTTTTAAATTTCTAAATATTTTCTTATCAGTTTAATTATGTTCTGGTTTTCATAACATTAGTTTAATTTTTATTGCTTCACATATTTAATTTTTCAGGCATTTTTGTTTGTTGTGGAAGTCTATTCTTTTAATTATAAATATTTTGTTAGTGTGCTTAATACGCTTAGCATAAATGTACTTAAAGGAATTTATATTGGAATACATCAAGAATAGAAATTAGTAAAGGAATGTCTGAGACACAGTTTTATTAGTTAAAATGTAAACACTGTTCAGAATAATTGCTTAATAATAATAAATGTAAACAAAATCTTGTATTGAATACATTCAAATCCATTGTTGGATGCTAATAATACAGTCATAATAAACTAACTGTATTCTTGCAAAATAAGTAATGAAATGGAATAGGACCAAGTTAGAAACAACTTATTTGTGGACACTAACCAATAGACACATCAAATATTTAACCAATGCATACACAGTCTGATTGATTTCATTTATATATTTAGGAGTTGATGTATTCAAAAAGAATTTTTGAATTTTTTTTTTTATGGAATATGCTTTAGTTTGACTGTTTTTATTGACTGAGGGTATAGCATTTATAAAAACAGAATTTTTCTGATTAAAACTTCTATTTGAAAATAGCCTTTTGGACAATTATTAAGAAATAATATTCTATATAAAGCTTTAAAAAAAAGTGTTTTCGAAAAACCAAAGGTGATGTATTATTANCCCGGCTGAGGTAGCAAGATTTTTTAAATTCTAACTCCCTTGCATTTCTTGTATAAAATATGTACTTATTAATTTTATTCAAAAGTTTCTTTTTTAAACATATTTTTACGTACTTTTGAGGTTGTTCGGTGAAGCAATTGTTGATAAGCTTCTACTATGTATGGACCCTCCTTAATAGGGTATCATTCAAATTTACAGATCTCCTTACATAAGCACATATACATTAGACTACACGTCCCAATAATGCTCCAGAACTCTAATTCCTTAAGAAGTAAAGGTCAAATTGTTTGTGGTTTAAGTAAGACCATGGAAGCTCAACATAGAATACAGGAAGCATTAACACTGAGTCATCAATATTTTCAATATTACTGATTAAAAAAATGATATAACATTAGTGGTACTTAATTTATAACTTTTGTAATATGTTAATTTTATAAATATGTAAAAATTATTTAACATTTTCTTTAAAAAATTATGCTGTGCTATTACTAAACTTACTAAACTCAAACCTGTAGTGTAAAATTGTATTAGATATAACATCATCTTACTTTCACGGTTGCTACATTAATGAGCATCAAAATAATTTGATTGCACAGTATTGCTAAACATATTGAAATATCTTCATTGTTTTTAAAAAGGGCTTTTAAAAGAAGCTGGCAAAAATAAAATTGAATTTAAATAATAATGTTTAGGTAATTTTAGAATATGCTCCAAAACTTTTAAATTTTTAGTTTTGGAAATTTTTATATGTTGTTGGCATTGATGATTTTATTTTAAGTAAGAATATTTTAAACAATTATTTTAATCTTAGAAATCAGAAAAGATAATTTAAAAAAAAAATGATAAGTGTGGGTGCACGCGCGTGCGTGCATTTCCATCTGTGTGTATTATATACGTATATATGTGTGTGTGTGTATATATGTATATGTGTGTGTGTTTATCTGTATATATGATTATATTTATAAGATTTTGGTATAAATATTATAAATCAGTATATATTTTATATATGTCTTTATAAAACAAACAATTATGAATCAATGTCTGTTATATTTTTTATGCAAAGGTTTTTTTTTTATAGTTTTATGTAATAATAAGCATTTTTATCTATCTATCTATTGAAGTCTCTTAGCTTAGCTTACTAAGCTTGCTTCTTCCTACTTAGGATTTAAGAAAAATATTTATTGGTGGAATAAAAATTGATATTTAATATTAAAATAATTATTACAGAAATCTGAATTTATGAGTTTCTATGAATAGCTTGTGAAATTTAGTTGTTTCTGGTATACCTTAATAGATGTCACTGCATCACAAGAGAAAGTTATGGTGAATGAGGCCATTGACATTAAATGAGTTCCACTGTTTTTCTGTCGCTTGGCAAGATAAAATTTTTTATCTTTGATTTATTGTTATTTTTCTTCCTATGAATCTCTTAAATTTTACATTAGTCAATAATGCCTGTAGATAATTCTTGGAGAATAGGGTTTTATTTTATTTACAAGCCATGGATAAGAATTATTCCTTTATAATTCAAAAATGTTGATTTTTGTATTTCTCAAAGATTCTAGTTCAGGTTTTGTTCATCAGGTTTAAGAAATCAACAAATCTTGAAGTATAACAAAATTTCTATTACTTACTGTTCTCATTGTTAATACTTAAATGTTTTAAGCTGCCATTGGGGTTTAAGGACAAAACATAAAATTAAAGATTTACTATGATTGTAGATAAAATGTTTAAAATGGAGTTATATACAAATATGGCCAGGGTATAAAGTAAATAAGCCGGGAAACAAATTATTGATACCAATGATTCGACATATGTTAAATAACTGTATTAAATTATGTTCTAAGCTATAATCATGTTTAAAATCAATCATCAAAAAGAATATTAAATATAAGAAAGAGACTATAAATATTAAAATAAAAGCAGAAAACAATACAATTGGTTTTGTGTCGACCTTTTGTAAAGAAAATTTTATTCTTTTACTGGAATAACTATTCCTTTGTCCAGTATATTAAGCCAAACCTGAGAACATGGAATTTAATAAACTATGTTAAATTTTTGGGAATAGGTACCACTCTTTGAGGTAAATAATTAGACATAGTTTTATATTAGTTGGAGGCCTGATGAACATTTTAAAGCTAAGACTCAAGTTTTTCCTCTTTTTTGTCTCTCTATTGGTCAGTCTAGGATTATAAGGAATTGAGTGATAAAGGGGAGTAGTTTTGGTCAAAGGATGACTAGAGGAAAAAGGAAAAACGGAATTGGTGTGAGAATTATAAAATATAAGGCTCTGCATTAAGGGTGAAAGCAAGTCAGTATTAATATTTTAGTAACACATCATGTGGTAGGTTGGTTGAAGGTGGTATGCGAAAGGTTAAGGGACTGGGGACTGTTATATAAGGTTTTTCTGGACATTGATAATTGTCTAGTGGCTTTGAAGGTGGAGTGGATGTGGAGGTGATCCAATTAGGTTGGCTTAGTTTACCAATCAGTTAAAAACTGAATATTCTAATGAGAGGTATGAGGAGGAATGGGAGACGAATTTAAGAGTCACATTCAATAGAAAATCTGATTTGGGGTGGTTACCTTTACTTTTCTTGTCTTTCATATAGTATAAAATAACATTACATTTCATTGCATTCTTACTTTATATTTTCTCAGTCTCTTTCTTATATTTTATAATCAAAATTATATTTTTCACTTGGTGAATAGTGCAATTTTTTTTTAAATAACTACATTCAAATTTAGGGTTAATTGTAGTACAAAACAATTAGTTATTTAAGAAAATTCCAATTAATCAGTTACTAATAGTTCAATCTTACAATTTTTACTTAATTTTTTGTAGGACAAAAATATAAAAGATTTTATTATCATGTACATTTTTAATTTTTTTCTAAGAACAAAAAAATTTTTTGGCTGAGGGAAATCTGTTTATTTGTGCACTTACACACATGTATTATTTGGTTTACATTTAAGTTTATACTATTGGAAGTTGCTATTAGTAGATTTGAACAGATATTGTATATCTCTTTTTCTGCTTTTTAGTTTTAAGAATTTGTAGTGTAATTTAGGTAATGGTAGTAAGAGTCTCTTTTCTTATTAATTTGTATCTTAATCACCTTAGTCTTTATATATATTATATTTTAGTTTATCAAAAATCTCACTTTCTCTTCATTTCATTTCTATTAATTCGGAAAATATTTTTACTAAATTTTATATTTGTATGAATCATTTAGATCTCAAGAAAATTTTTAAATCTTTTATTTATAACTTTTTTTTTTTAAATAATATTTTGTTTCATTTGTGAAGAATAAGTGCCAAGTGAAATAGTATTTATTTAATCTGTAGTTGCTGCTTTATTTCCATATAGGAAAATACACTTAATAGCTTTTGGTTTGTTGTAGGCCATATAAAATGTAAAAGTAACTAATATGTTTTCTATATTTATACCCATTTAACACATAATGAAAAACTCAAACAAAAACGTATTTTATCCTGATGGATGGTTTTAATAATTTGAATTGTGCTATATAATAAGTAGAAGCATTAATTTTTAGTTATAGCAACTCCACAAGTACAATAAAGTTCTGTTCTGGTACACAGTTATAAACAATCAAAAAGATGTTCTCGTAGGCTTCGACGGTCATCAGATGTATTTACCGTTCCTTCTTCCGGGTTGGACCGTGTCAAGTTGTTGTTATTTGCCGAGCTTTCGCACATCATGTGATGGTTTCTTCAGGGTTGAAAAGAGAATTCTCTTTTCAGCCCTGAAGAAGCCATATCTATCTATTGAAGTCTCTTAGCTTAGCTTACTAAGCTTGCTTCTTCCTACTTAGGATTTAAGAAAAATATTTATTGGTGGAATAAAAATTGATATTTAATATTAAAATAATTATTACAGAAATCTGAATTTATGAGTTTCTATGAATAGCTTGTGAAATTTAGTTGTTTCTGGTATACCTTAATAGATGTCACTGCATCACAAGAGAAAGTTATGGTGAATGAGGCCATTGACATTAAATGAGTTCCACTGTTTTTCTGTCGCTTGGCAAGATAAAATTTTTTATCTTTGATTTATTGTTATTTTTCTTCCTATGAATCTCTTAAATTTTACATTAGTCAATAATGCCTGTAGATAATTCTTGGAGAATAGGGTTTTATTTTATTTACAAGCCATGGATAAGAATTATTCCTTTATAATTCAAAAATGTTGATTTTTGTATTTCTCAAAGATTCTAGTTCAGGTTTTGTTCATCAGGTTTAAGAAATCAACAAATCTTGAAGTATAACAAAATTTCTATTACTTACTGTTCTCATTGTTAATACTTAAATGTTTTAAGCTGCCATTGGGGTTTAAGGACAAAACATAAAATTAAAGATTTACTATGATTGTAGATAAAATGTTTAAAATGGAGTTATATACAAATATGGCCAGGGTATAAAGTAAATAAGCCGGGAAACAAATTATTGATACCAATGATTCGACATATGTTAAATAACTGTATTAAATTATGTTCTAAGCTATAATCATGTTTAAAATCAATCATCAAAAAGAATATTAAATATAAGAAAGAGACTATAAATATTAAAATAAAAGCAGAAAACAATACAATTGGTTTTGTGTCGACCTTTTGTAAAGAAAATTTTATTCTTTTACTGGAATAACTATTCCTTTGTCCAGTATATTAAGCCAAACCTGAGAACATGGAATTTAATAAACTATGTTAAATTTTTGGGAATAGGTACCACTCTTTGAGGTAAATAATTAGACATAGTTTTATATTAGTTGGAGGCCTGATGAACATTTTAAAGCTAAGACTCAAGTTTTTCCTCTTTTTTGTCTCTCTATTGGTCAGTCTAGGATTATAAGGAATTGAGTGATAAAGGGGAGTAGTTTTGGTCAAAGGATGACTAGAGGAAAAAGGAAAAACGGAATTGGTGTGAGAATTATAAAATATAAGGCTCTGCATTAAGGGTGAAAGCAAGTCAGTATTAATATTTTAGTAACACATCATGTGGTAGGTTGGTTGAAGGTGGTATGCGAAAGGTTAAGGGACTGGGGACTGTTATATAAGGTTTTTCTGGACATTGATAATTGTCTAGTGGCTNTATTATGTCCCTTTTATTTGTGAGTCAAAGTCCCTTTTGATTTAGCCAGAACCTGCCGGATGAGTGTCTTCACTAATATTCAGCAGTCATTAAATGTGTTTGTCAAGGTTGCTTAAAAAAAAAATACAATTTTATAAAAAATTCTCTACTGACATATAATAAAGTATTTACAATTAACCTTAAGAAGATACTAATTGTTTCCTTAACAAATTAGAAGGAAATATTAAATCTTTCGAGAACATAATTGTTCTTAAAAAATCAGTTAAACACCTAGGAGAACTTGTTGGTACTATACTAACACTAATAAGTTGATTATGATAATAAGTAAAATAATAAGGGTAAAATTGAAATATTTTGGGTCATATAAAATATTTTATTGTTATTTGGATGTTTTCATAAGTTATCATTACTCTCTTCAAATGTATGCAATATTTATATTTTAGTTAGTCATTAAACTAATTGGCTCTTTGCTAAAATATTTAATAGATCTTAGTAATCTTCGATTTAATGCACTCAAATTAATTGGTCCTTAAGCATAAAAAATAAATGTGCATGTATATGTGTGTGTGTGCGCACGCGCACACATGTGTGTGTATTGCTATATATGCAAAATGAAAGACTAAGTCAGTTATAGAGTGAAATCCAAAACCAACCATAACAAATGGAGGCCTGAAATATGTTTGAGCACAAAAAAGATTTTTTTTTTTTTTTCGATAAAGCAGGCACAATATTGAATAATCAAACTCAATTCTGTTTTGCTTATTGAAAAAATAAATTTTTTAGGAGTTATGTATAATATGTTGTAACAAAATAGTACTATTAGGAGTGGGAGTTTACTTGTACCATAAATTTCAATTTTATATCTTAGAAGCTGCAATTATTTGTTTTTCTTAATTTTATTTTGCATATTGCTTTTTAATGTAAAATTAAAGACTGAGTTTGTTATTAAGTGAAATTGGATGATTAGGGGTGGGGATTGCCTTAAATGTCAAGTGAAAGTAGCAAATATTTTTTTGTTGCAATGGGTATAATATTTAGTTTAGAGTAATGAAATTGAATCCAGATTTATTAGTTGCTAAAGATGCAATCTACAAATGTTGGGGTACGTGATATTTAAAGTTCACATACAAATATTATCAATTATGAATATTAAGAAATTGCTTAGTTCACTCAGCTCCTGCATAACGGGATTTAATATTTAAAATATTATAGTGTTAAAATATTAATTAATTATTTCATTTATATTATTGGGAAAAATCCACTAGTTTAGAATGGAATGTTGCTAATCAAACATTTTTTTTCTATAGAAGTTCATTCAAAATTATATAAAAACAATTTATTTACACCATTTAATACATTTATTTTTAAATTAAAGATGTATTTAGAATTTTAGATGTACAAGTTTTTTGTTTTCTTTTCTTATAAAATTATGCTCCTCATTTTATGCATAAAAATGACTGAATTATTTGTATAATAGGCTGTTTATTAGAAGGAAAAAGTTAATACTATCTAAACTTAAACAATAATGTTTGAATTTGAAATAGTGACTAGAAAAACTATTAGTAATTTAATGCAGAAATTGGATTTGCTTGTAATAATACAGTAATCAATAAGTGCCATGATTAGTAATCAATAAATTAATATTTTGTAACCATATTTTTCATTCTCTTTCAATCCTTAATAATCTGTAAACAATTAATGTGAGGGAATAGAATAAAAATCTATCTGTCCCAGCCAGGGCTCAAACCTGGATCTCCTGCAATCCAGGCAAGCATGTTCGAGCATAAGACGATGTATTCGTCTTACTCGTAGGATTAGACTTCCGGTACAAGTGAGGGGAATGTTTTGTCAGTTGAAAAATTATAAGATTTTTTAGAGATATACTATTTATAGCATTGTTAGCTTATTTTCTGTCATTCTCCTTACATTAATAATAATTTGTAATAGTCTTCCCTGAAATCTATTATCTATGATTATGGTGAAAATCCATTATTTCTCAAAAAAGGGGAAGGAAGCTCATTGAGAAAGAACGTCCTGGTTTTTACCATATTTTAATCACATTGAATTTTTTTTTTAATACAAAAAGTTAATTCATTATTGAGACCTGCTTTGTTTTATATTCTAATTCCCCCTTGATATTTATAAGAAAAATAGTTTCCTTTATAGGTATCAAATCATGAAAGAAATCACTATAAATACTGACTGACTTGTACATTATCATTTGTTTTAGTACTAAATAAGTAAACAAACTCGGACAATTTCTGCTCTGAGTTTTTAATGATTATTACAAAAATATACTTAAGATCAGTTTTAAAACAATACTTTAGCCATACCTTATAGTTCTTATGGGTGGTTTATAGCTTAGTATATAAAGTATATTAATGAGTGGTTTTAGAAAAATAGAATTGTTACAATTATTTATTGAGTGTTTATGAGGAAAAAAATATATTTAAAATAAAATCTCTCTTTTAAATTTCTAAATATTTTCTTATCAGTTTAATTATGTTCTGGTTTTCATAACATTAGTTTAATTTTTATTGCTTCACATATTTAATTTTTCAGGCATTTTTGTTTGTTGTGGAAGTCTATTCTTTTAATTATAAATATTTTGTTAGTGTGCTTAATACGCTTAGCATAAATGTACTTAAAGGAATTTATATTGGAATACATCAAGAATAGAAATTAGTAAAGGAATGTCTGAGACACAGTTTTATTAGTTAAAATGTAAACACTGTTCAGAATAATTGCTTAATAATAATAAATGTAAACAAAATCTTGTATTGAATACATTCAAATCCATTGTTGGATGCTAATAATACAGTCATAATAAACTAACTGTATTCTTGCAAAATAAGTAATGAAATGGAATAGGACCAAGTTAGAAACAACTTATTTGTGGACACTAACCAATAGACACATCAAATATTTAACCAATGCATACACAGTCTGATTGATTTCATTTATATATTTAGGAGTTGATGTATTCAAAAAGAATTTTTGAATTTTTTTTTTTATGGAATATGCTTTAGTTTGACTGTTTTTATTGACTGAGGGTATAGCATTTATAAAAACAGAATTTTTCTGATTAAAACTTCTATTTGAAAATAGCCTTTTGGACAATTATTAAGAAATAATATTCTATATAAAGCTTTAAAAAAAAGTGTTTTCGAAAAACCAAAGGTGATGTATTATTACCAGTTTTAATGACCATAAATATTAAAGATAAACAAACATATTTCATATATTATTTGTCTTTTACTTATTTCTAATCTTAATGAAATATGAATTTTTAAGAATTATCCAGATTTTGTTTCCCCAATAATAATTGATTATCTATTAAAATAATGGTCAAGATTAATAGAAGGTGTATAAAAGCAATATTTCTTCTGAGAGTCAAAAGGAGAAGAAACCAAGTACTTTTGAAAAATACTTAGGAATAAATTATGATAAAAAAAAAAAATATCATTAAACACGAATAGTTAATTTATTAGCATTTTGATAGATGATTTTTCAGAGAACATTGATTTATCAAATTCAATAACTGTAATTGCAATAACTAAAAAAAAAAAAAAAAAATAGCAGTCATCCTAAAGTTCTCAGAGGCGCAGGGGAAAACTAAAAAAAAACACATACGTATATATTTATAAATAATTTCACACATTCACATGTATAAATATTTTGTTAGCTAAAATGTAGGATTTAATTAGGTAAGTAAGAAAGGGATCTCTTGCACTTAACCAATTTAATATTTAATAAAAATAGCTGGTATAATATTATTAGCAGTTATACCCTAAAGATGCACATAAAATAAATAATGAATTGAAAAATGTTATAGGCTCAGGTATGGGCATCCTAATATGTATTTTGAGCCTACCTGCCTCTATTGATTTTCAGTTAATCATTATTTTAATGTTTTTGTACAGCAGGGGGTACCCATTCAAGATGTATAATGTATTCAATTGTATTGGAGAAGTATAAAAAAAATATGGTAGGCTGTCTAGCTCTACAATACAAAAAAAAAAAAAAAAAAATTACTATTTAGTTTATTCATTCATTTAGCAAATGGTTGAATGAGTTCATTAATGACTGAAATCAGTTAGGGGGGAGGGAGGGAGTTTAGGGGAAGAAAATAAATTTTAAAAGTATTAAAAATTTGTATAACCTTTAAAAATGCTTTTAAAGAAGACTTTTTTGAATGTATATACAATTGGTGAGCACTACTCCCACTTTTCCTTCCCGGCCAGTATAAAGCAAAGCTTAGTTGTCATACCTTTTACGCTCATTTTTCTTCTTGCCTATAAATTAAATTTGGTCCTTTACTCTTATTTATATCCATTATTAATGAATTATTGGAAATTTGTTTGCAGGATGTGCAGCTCCTGCATCAGAGACTTTTTATTTAATGTTGAATTTTTTGTTAAGTGCGAAAGTTTGCTTACTTCTTTGTTCTTCTCTAAAACTAAAATTAAATAGCTCAAAGCTGTAATTTTGTGCATCATTATTATCGAATATCATTCAAGTAAAAAATTTTGACATAATTTTCATTATTCTTAACATTCTATTTAAAGTTATATTATAATGCACTTCCAGCCACTTTTTTATTCTTATAAAACCTTCCAGTTTACTGTTATCAATGTAGTACATTTCCCTAAACCAAGTCCAGTTATGATAATTTATTTTATATAAAAAAACATCCTCAATTAAATAATTCCCATTAAAATAATTAATTTAATCAAATTTTTTTAATTTTTATTTTAATGATGTGCTAGTTGATTTCAGTATTTTAAGTCTTCTTGCATTTTTCTTATNCAATATAACTCATTAAATCCCTTATTTATTTTTTAATGAACAATTTAAAAGAAGGATAAGAGAACGTTTTGCTACTTATATGAGTGTTAGTTAAGCTAATAGGTCTATAATATTTGAATATAAAATCTCAATTGTTGCAATTTTCATTAAAAGATAATATTAAATGTTGTATTAAAATAATTAATTTAATCAAATTTTTTTAATTTTTATTTTAATGATGTGCTAGTTGATTTCAGTATTTTAAGTCTTCTTGCATTTTTCTTATTTTCATTACAAATTTAAATTTTAATATTTTTTCTTTAACTTATCCTTATGTGCTGTAGGTAATAATTTATTTCAAATATAAACCATATTCTTGGAATTTCTCTTCTTTCTAGATTTTTTTTTTTAGTTCAATATGATATTCTCGAAAATTGATTTTAGTTGATAAAATGTCCTCAACTACAAATGAAAAAGAATTAAATACATAAATATATTTCTTGTTATAAACATTTTTCTATTTAAGCTATGGCTCTTCATTTGTATGTATACTTAATTATATTTTCAATAGTATAATTAAGTATGTATTCTAATTATGCATTAATTGGAGGTATTCCTCTAATGAATGAGCAGTTGTATTTGTGTTTGATGTTTATTGTATGACTTTGGACCCCTTTTTAAAGGTACGGTGGGCCGACTTGGAGGAGCGGCGGGAACAGGAGAAGATGAGAGCTATAGGTTTTGTTGTTGGACAAACAGACTGGTCAAGAATGCTAGACCCATCAGGAGGCCAATCGAAGCTCACTCAAACTAAGTACATTTGAAATGATACACCTCCCTTGAATATTACTTGGCCTTCGAGTAATTAATTTTTTTTTTTTTTCACTTTTATTTTAATAATTTTATTGGAAGATTTTTTTTTTTTTTTAATCAGTGTGTAGTAGGCAAATTTATCTTAGTGTATTAGTCGTGTATCTTACGTATCTCAAGAAGAAAATGGATTCTGAAGATACCAATAAACATTAAGACACTAGTGTTGGCTGTTGTTCATATTTGTATATTTCTTCTGCTTCACTGTGCCCAGTTCAAATACATAAAGATTTTAAATTATTGACTTTAATTACCTTAAATCCTGTAAAGGTAGGACATAATTTTATAATTTTATTATATATATCT
>KZ807189.1:119018-131047 GCA_000696205.2 Oncopeltus fasciatus | reverse complement strand
CGAGTCAAATTGTTGTTATTTGCCGAGCTTTCGCACATCATGTGATGGTTTCTTCAGGGTTGAAAAGAGAATTCTCTTTTCAGCCCTGAAGAAGCCATCACATGATGTGCAAAAGCTCGGCAAATAACAATAACTTGACACGGTCCAACCTGGAAGAAGAAACGGTAAATAAATCAAAAAGATCTTTTTATTCATGAAGAATCTGTACATATTCTTATTTATTTAGAGTATTTCCCAAGACTGTAATTATTTTTGAAAAAAAAAAAACTTTTGTCTATTTTTTTTTCCATTTTAAACATTATAGTCATTATATATAACAAAATTTTTGAAATTCAATTGTTTACTTTTTTAAATTTTAGTTTTTTTTTTAAATTAATAAAACAGTTATGTTTTAACATGTATATTTAGGTCTGCTATCAATGATTTATTTTTATTTTCTATATTTTAGAGAAGAAATTATTTTACATTAAGAACAGTGTCATGTTCAGATAGTGATTGAAACTTTTTCTTTAGTGTTAAAATTCAACATTTCATGGGTATTGCTACACTTAATAATATTGAAACAAATAATTGTAATTGAGTAAAACTAACATCAGAGTGCCAAAACTCTCCTTCAAAGGGCTTATGAAATATTATTGTTATTTTTATAGTAATATTGAATTATTTTGAAGAATAATTATTTAGTTAGCAATAAGTGTTCTTAAATTATTAGCTACCCTTTCTCTCTATATTGTTTATATTTGAATTTTAAGCAGAACAATTAGTATGCTTTCTTGACTGGAACAAAATAATTCATCAAGGGTCTTAAAAAAATTAGTCAATGAATTTTTAATAAACCTCTTCTTACCCAAGCCCATGTATAATTTTTTATCTATTTAACTAATGCTGAAAGGCTAGTGCTATTAACCCATCTGGTACACTCAGTGTTTGCTGTGTGTACCTGATGGGTTATATTTTAACTCTATTAGTCTGACGACAATGCTCTGGCCCATACCTCCTACATCACCTCCGATTATCTGGTTAAATCAAGGGTGCCAACAATTCCCCAGCCTCTATTCAGCTCGGGCTTAGCTCCCTTCGATTTTTTTTTGTTACTAAGCCTCAAAACACCCATGATAGGCAAGAATTTTGGGACAATAGAGGGGGATCAAAAGAGCTTGTTTCAATGTTATTGACTAATGTGTATGGGCACATTAAGCTCTTAATAATAAAGTAATTTATTTAGAAGAGAATTAAATTGATTTGGAGATAGTTGGTTGACCGTCAAACTGAATAAGGAAGGATTGTTCGTGTATTCAATCTTGGAATTTGAAGAAATCCCTGCCACGAACTGAAGTCATCCCAGTCATGTTTTAGTTGTCCAAACATAGGAGACTCCCTCCCTCCATCACCACCTTTGCCCCGAAGGCCTGAAATTTAGGCCGAAATGTTATTCCCAGACCACATCCTTGACCGTGACCTTGACTTTCTATGGGTAAAAAAAAAAATTTAAAATTGCATGCCTCCTTATTTAAAAAAAAAAAAATTATTTGTCAATTAAAACTAAGCCAATAATAAAAATCTTTATTGAATGTGTTCTGTTTATTTTCATCACATGAGTCTTTATTCTAAAAGTCTTCTTACAAGTTTTAACATTTCATATGTTCATTCAATTTTGCTCTGCTTAACAAATAATCATGCTCTCTTGCTTTCTTGAGTTTAAAATTATGCTTGATTATTTTTTCCATTTCATTTTATCACATATAGGTATCATTGCATTCCTGAAACATTAAATAGTATTAGTGATAATTATAATGGCATAATTATCAGGAATTTTTATACTCATCTTCACAGCCCTTTAAGCTGGTTTATATTAAATAGTTCTTTATTATTTTACCAACGATAAAACTTTTTTTCTCTTATCTGACCTTTCAGCAACAATGTTATATCAGCATAGCATATTATAGAAAAGTTGTCTGACTCGAAATACTGTTGTATATTTTGTTTTCAGAAATACTTCTAATATCTAAATACTAACTTAGAAATAAATACAAAATACTCATGCTATCTCTATTATTAATAAGAATTTATAGAATCTATACATTCTCAACCTGGTCTTGTTTTATGTAGGTTTTGTACTTGTTTCTATTTGTATTTTTGCCCTGAAGTTATTATAAGTAAATAACCTTGGAATACATTTTTCTTTAAATCATAAAAATCATTAAATCATAGTTTGAATTTTTTATGGAGTTTTATATACTCAAATTTAAACTTTTTACAATAATCTTTTTAGTTTAATTCATTCAATTGAATTTTATTCGCTCAAATTTTGCTTCAAAATTTAACAACTCAACAAAAATCTGTTGTATAATAGATAAATTAATAAAAAGGCCATATGACTGCTTCAGTTTTTCATATTGACAATATTTTGCCTATTATTGCTTTATCTGGCCTTGACCACTTTCTTTTATGGCTGTTGAAGATAACCCTGGCTGATAATACCAATAGTTAAAAATTGAAGCAGAACATTCAGCCTTTGTATTGGTTTATTCCTTATTAGATTTCCTGTGGAAGGAAATCTAGTTATTCATGTTGGGGCACTGGCCCCACTTATGAAAAATTTCAATGGATCTCCAAAGATTCTACTTCGGAGTGGCTAAAAATATGACCCGTTAAAAATTTTATGTATGCACTCTAGTGTCTGCAATTTTAAAAATAATGAAACAAATTTATTGTAAACTGGTGGATGAGATAAATAGTAGCTGAAATCAGGTAGAGGAGAGGGAGGGGAGGTTAGAGGGAGACAAAAGTTAAAAATTGTATTTTCTTTGTTATTAGTAATTATTAGGCTTACCAAAAAATTATTAAGAAAAATTCTGTGAATAATATTTTTTTACCGTTTATATACAACACTAAAAAAATTCTTCTTAAAAAATGTTTTTATGAATGTAATTTAGAATGTTTAGCAGGATCTCATATTTTTAAATATATAAACTAAATTCGATATTTAGGCATTTCATTGGAAGCCTGTGAAAGTAATAATGTATTTTATTTTATTTTTTGGTTGAAACAGGATAAGGAAAAAAAGAGATTTAGCGAGTGACCGAAATTTGTAATTGTAATATTTTCATTGCTATTTGAGTTATGAAAAAAGCATAATAGATGTAAAATGTAATTTTCTAACATTTTGTACAAAATACATTATTAAATTTTTCTGAAAATTTTTATTGTAGTTATTTTACAATATTACCATCCTGACCAATCTAGAGCAAACTGTAGAGGTTTCCTCATTACTCTTATTGATATACATCTTTAATGAAACTTGGTCTAATTCTGCATAGATTATATAGCTCCTATTTGATATTAATTTGTTGTACCATTTCTTGACTTGAATTTGAATCTATTGACATAAATTGTATGTATTATACTACTTTTCTTATATGCTATGAAACATTATACCATAATTTGTACATAACTATCTAATATCTTCATATTTCGTACTTTGATAGTATTTTTTTTTTACCACAATATTAGTTTTTCAGATTTTTCCAATAAGGAGGGGAGTCACCAATTTTTAAAATCTTGTATGTGTGTGTGTATATATATATATATCTTGGATATGAAATAAATATATTTAAGTTTTGTTTTCTATGGTAGTGCTTTGATTTAAAATGTTTTTCTTGTTGAGATGAAAATATCCTATTGTATATATTTATGTGTAGATTACATAATTTTCTCCTTCAATAAATTTAATTATACAGCCTACTAATTGAGCTTTTTTTAATGTTTTATTTTATTTTTAGAATGGGTTTTCCCTCTTTGTCCTTTTACAACAGAATAAGCAATAAAAAATACTTTTTTACATTAAATAATTTTTAAGAGTTGATGACATTATGGGAAATATTATCATATATATCAAATTCTATGCTCATTTAGCTCTTCTGGTTTTCAATTTTTTTAAATATAAACTCTTTACTTATTTAATAATGATTTTAGTTGTATTTAATCCCACATTAAATTTTATACAAGAAATGCAAGGGAGTTAGAAAAAAAAATCTTACGACCTCAGCCAGAACTTCTTATATAAAATTTAAAGTGGAATTAAATATCACAACTAAAATCATTATTTAAAAAAGGAATGTGGGAAAAACGAGAGTCTAACAAAAAGCCAACAATGTTAGCTCCTTCGAGCATATGATGATTTATTCATCTTACTTAGGGCTTTAGACTCGGAGTAAAGTGGGAAGATTATAGAGAGAAGGGATTATCTAGCTAGCCTCAGTGCTGTCGTGGCCAGCCACTTTACTTGCCCGGTAAGCAGGAAACCCGGGTTCGAGACCCGGCTGAGGTAGCAAGATTTTTTAAATTCTAACTCCCTTGCATTTCTTGTATAAAATATGTACTTATTAATTTTATTCAAAAGTTTCTTTTTTAAACATATTTTTACGTACTTTTGAGGTTGTTCGGTGAAGCAATTGTTGATAAGCTTCTACTATGTATGGACCCTCCTTAATAGGGTATCATTCAAATTTACAGATCTCCTTACATAAGCACATATACATTAGACTACACGTCCCAATAATGCTCCAGAACTCTAATTCCTTAAGAAGTAAAGGTCAAATTGTTTGTGGTTTAAGTAAGACCATGGAAGCTCAACATAGAATACAGGAAGCATTAACACTGAGTCATCAATATTTTCAATATTACTGATTAAAAAAATGATATAACATTAGTGGTACTTAATTTATAACTTTTGTAATATGTTAATTTTATAAATATGTAAAAATTATTTAACATTTTCTTTAAAAAATTATGCTGTGCTATTACTAAACTTACTAAACTCAAACCTGTAGTGTAAAATTGTATTAGATATAACATCATCTTACTTTCACGGTTGCTACATTAATGAGCATCAAAATAATTTGATTGCACAGTATTGCTAAACATATTGAAATATCTTCATTGTTTTTAAAAAGGGCTTTTAAAAGAAGCTGGCAAAAATAAAATTGAATTTAAATAATAATGTTTAGGTAATTTTAGAATATGCTCCAAAACTTTTAAATTTTTAGTTTTGGAAATTTTTATATGTTGTTGGCATTGATGATTTTATTTTAAGTAAGAATATTTTAAACAATTATTTTAATCTTAGAAATCAGAAAAGATAATTTAAAAAAAAAATGATAAGTGTGGGTGCACGCGCGTGCGTGCATTTCCATCTGTGTGTATTATATACGTATATATGTGTGTGTGTGTATATATGTATATGTGTGTGTGTGCGCACGCGCACACATGTGTGTGTATTGCTATATATGCAAAATGAAAGACTAAGTCAGTTATAGAGTGAAATCCAAAACCAACCATAACAAATGGAGGCCTGAAATATGTTTGAGCACAAAAAAGATTTTTTTTTTTTTTTCGATAAAGCAGGCACAATATTGAATAATCAAACTCAATTCTGTTTTGCTTATTGAAAAAATAAATTTTTTAGGAGTTATGTATAATATGTTGTAACAAAATAGTACTATTAGGAGTGGGAGTTTACTTGTACCATAAATTTCAATTTTATATCTTAGAAGCTGCAATTATTTGTTTTTCTTAATTTTATTTTGCATATTGCTTTTTAATGTAAAATTAAAGACTGAGTTTGTTATTAAGTGAAATTGGATGATTAGGGGTGGGGATTGCCTTAAATGTCAAGTGAAAGTAGCAAATATTTTTTTGTTGCAATGGGTATAATATTTAGTTTAGAGTAATGAAATTGAATCCAGATTTATTAGTTGCTAAAGATGCAATCTACAAATGTTGGGGTACGTGATATTTAAAGTTCACATACAAATATTATCAATTATGAATATTAAGAAATTGCTTAGTTCACTCAGCTCCTGCATAACGGGATTTAATATTTAAAATATTATAGTGTTAAAATATTAATTAATTATTTCATTTATATTATTGGGAAAAATCCACTAGTTTAGAATGGAATGTTGCTAATCAAACATTTTTTTTCTATAGAAGTTCATTCAAAATTATATAAAAACAATTTATTTACACCATTTAATACATTTATTTTTAAATTAAAGATGTATTTAGAATTTTAGATGTACAAGTTTTTTGTTTTCTTTTCTTATAAAATTATGCTCCTCATTTTATGCATAAAAATGACTGAATTATTTGTATAATAGGCTGTTTATTAGAAGGAAAAAGTTAATACTATCTAAACTTAAACAATAATGTTTGAATTTGAAATAGTGACTAGAAAAACTATTAGTAATTTAATGCAGAAATTGGATTTGCTTGTAATAATACAGTAATCAATAAGTGCCATGATTAGTAATCAATAAATTAATATTTTGTAACCATATTTTTCATTCTCTTTCAATCCTTAATAATCTGTAAACAATTAATGTGAGGGAATAGAATAAAAATCTATCTGTCCCAGCCAGGGCTCAAACCTGGATCTCCTGCAATCCAGGCAAGCATGTTCGAGCATAAGACGATGTATTCGTCTTACTCNAGTTGAAATGGAGGATGCAATTAAGATTTCTATCCTGATCTGTATGATAATCAATCGCACCATATTGCATTTATGCATAACCTCTTTTCTTATCTGTGTATTAAAAAAAAAAAATGCAATATAACTCATTAAATCCCTTATTTATTTTTTAATGAACAATTTAAAAGAAGGATAAGAGAACGTTTTGCTACTTATATGAGTGTTAGTTAAGCTAATAGGTCTATAATATTTGAATATAAAATCTCAATTGTTGCAATTTTCATTAAAAGATAATATTAAATGTTGTATTAAAATAATTAATAATGCTTAGTGAAAAAATTGGAAATGTTAACCCATATTTCTATATTGAATAATTTGCATAAGAATACAATTATTTTATTTTGAAACAGGAAATTATGTTAAATTTATAATTGAATTGACAATTTGAATTCATACTGATGACGTGATAGGAGATAAAGTGGCACCAAGATTTTTTACAAATAAGTTCATACATGGGTCTGAGGGAGAGTCAAATGGATCTAAATATTATATTTGAGTGTATGTTTTTCAGAAGGACTCGGTAATCAAAATGAGTTACATAACTATTCGTTTAACATAATACTCTAAAGTAGTAAGGGGATATGAAGAGATTAATCTCATACTTGTTACTTTTAAACATGTTTTATAGAACATGGCAGGTGGGCACTTAACTTTAGTTGTATTTTATATTTAATACACAATATATGCACACTAAAAAAATAAAATTACTTAAAGTAACATTCTTCCTTAATTTATAGGTGTATATTATCAACTTGTGAGCATATTAGTAATTCCTCGTAGTGTGGAGTTGGTTCACTTGCCATCACTTAATCTTGATTTCTTAGTCATGAATAGGTTCAGTTCATTTACAAGCCATTGATTTGAACATTTAATATTAGCTCTCATTCATCTACCATTACTTTTGAATCTTTATTATCAATAAAATTTTGAATTAAAAAAAAATTGGCTACATACAACTTTTAGTTTATACAAAAAATTGTTTTGAGAAATAAACAAAATCGATCTTTAAGAATTGGGAATTTACCTATTATTATAAAATTAGATTCTGAAATTCATTAACATTCGTAGGAAATCACTTTCTGAATTAACACAAGGAAACTCAATACGCAATAATGGAATCATTATTTAAAGATATACTTCGGTTTTAAGTAACATTTTAGTATTAAAAAAAATGTTTTGTCTGAAACTCAGTATCAAAATATAAGTTTTTTTTACTATTAGGTGAACCATTTTTACCTAATTAAAAATTTATTTAGGTTACCTTTACCTAAAGTTAGCTACCTAATTTTGATATTTTTTGTTTAATATGTATATAAATAACTAGTTAATGTTTTAAATTAGGCTGGAAATTAAATTAATTACTTGAGTCTAAATTTAAAATTTTCTATCTTCTCTGTTTTAGTAAGGGTTTAAGAAAAAACAGAAAACAAAAGTAGAGAATAAGATTGAATAATGTTCTACAATTTTATTCTTCAGGAAACCCATTTGTTGATAGATTTTTAAAAATATGTGGAATTATACTACTGCATAGCAAAGGCAGAATTAAAAAAAAAATCAGATCTGGTATTTTTTTGTTTGTTAGTTTTACTATTATTTCAAAATGAATATTTTATTTTTAAAATGACATAATTGTGGAGTAAAGAATTTTTTATTTCCTCTGTAATTTTTTAATTTTTTTAGCCATAACTAATTTTCTTGGGTATAGCATTACCCTATATGCCCTGATGAAGGCCTGAAATTTAGGCCGAAAACTTTGGCTAAAATAAAGACTTTTTTATTTGCAAAAAGGATTGATCAAAGCCTTCATCAGGGCGGAATATGAAAAAAAAAAAAAAAAAATCCATAAAAAATTATAAAGAAACATGTCTATATATGATAATCTAACAAAGAAAAAATAAATGCAAATATAAAACTTTTACAATTTACTTCAATATTAATTCATTTTTTATTTTCAAAGTCATTATTTTGAATAATTTGGGTATCTTATTGTATCATAAGCATACATAGAATTTATAGATAATTTCTTAAATAGAGATAATTTTAAAAAGATAATTTCTCGTTTATAGCTAATTTACTTATTTTGGGGTCTTAGTCTAAAAATATCTAGTGTTGGAAAAGCCTATTTTTATAAAGCATATTAACATTTTTGGTTCAAACTATTAAATCTATTGGAAACAAACTTTTATCATTACAATAATGCTATTCATTGTTATTGTAAACAATAAAATATGTTGTTTACATTATACTCTGTGCAAAATGTATCAAGAGGGCAGGGAAGTTAATCTAAAACCCAAAATAAACCTTCCTACCAATTAAAAAAAATATTTTTTTTTTCGTGATTCAGCTGCATCTTAACCTCTTATAATGATACTAAATACAATGTTAACATAGATTCGATATTCTATTGTGTTCTTAATTACCAAATTAAGATAAGAAGATATAACTGAAACCTTTGTTCAATGGTTTTTCATTGCAGTTTTGTGAAGAAAAATACTCTTATATTGAATGTCGCAAAATTAGTATTTATTATTTTGACCTAATGGCTAAATGGATGAGTATTAGATTTTGACAATTTGCTGACAAGCGGCTTGAAATGTCCATTGAAGAAAGTTCTCTGTATGCAAAGAGAAATTTGTATTAGGTAATAAAGACGGTTTTCTATAGCTTGCAGAGCAAAGAGGCTATTGTAGTCTACTTGTATGTACTGAAAATAATTAATAATTTCTAATTCGATAAGATTAAGTTTATTAAGATAGATATTTGAAATTTCATTTTTGAGTGGTGCACCCTCTTATTTTTAAAATTCAGTTCTCACTTTGCCCTATTTTTTTCCAGCCAGTCTGGGCATAGCTTAGTGGTCAAACATTTTATGATCATTATTCTCCAGCTTGTAAATTCACTTTCCTTCTTTACTATTATTCATATTCATCATTAATGAAATATGGGGAAATCTGCTTAGATTACACAGCTCCTGTATACAAACTTTTTTTAAATTATCATATGGCATTATCTTGTACACAAAGCATTACAAATTGATTTTTCAATTACAATATGACCCAAGTAGTTTGTGTAATTTTCAATGCTTAATTATTTTTTAATTTAATTTTTCTAAAATATAATAAATTGTTTAAAAAAAAGTTCAATATAACAAAGCCCCAAAACTGCCCTAACAATTTTTATGAGACTTATTAATAATTCGAGAACTGTGTAAGGAAAATTATATGAGTGATTATTATCAGATTTTGTTCTGATACAATAAAGATGATTTTATTATTCTTCAATCATCTCTTTCATGACTCACCATTGGTATTCTTTCAATATTAATTTATGCCCATTAAACTAAACTCAAAACTCAATTAAAAACATTTTCTATACTGGAGAAGTTTCACTTTTATTTATATCTTAAAAATTTGTATAAATAGTGTTAAAATAGTTATAAATATTGCATTTCCTCCTCCCTATTTCATAGGGAATTTATATTGATACGTTAAATGTTTGCTTGGTCTCTTCAAGAGTTAATTTAATTTACAGAGTTGTGTTGTGTTAATTTAATTCCTATGTGTTGTGCTTTGTTGTACATGTATAATTTAATTCTTTATTTTGATAAAATATAAGAAATATTACATTAAGTAAATTTTTCTTTAAAAAAAAGAAAAGTAAATCACATTCCCAATTAACCATGACTTCCTTAATTTTACATTTGACCCATTTATATTTTATTAGTGAAATTTATTTTATGTACTTATTTCATTATTTAAGAATTTTTGGAATAGCAGGATCAATTAAATTGAAATAGTCAATCAATTATGTTATCAATGACTTAATAACTCAGTGTATTTAACTGTTCAAATGCCTTTTGATTTTCTTCTATGTGTTGATTGTCATCTAATTCTCCTATTTTAATACTTGAAACAGTGCCTTACCTGAAATTGCTTTATTGAGTATGAATGCTATACCACCATAAAAGGGCTTACAGGAGCTAGAGATGAATACTAAGAGGACCAACATTTCACCAAATCACCTTCGACTGATAAACCCCTCGTATTCCCACGATAAACACACTTGCGAACCCGCCTATATATACTTCTTGGTTTGTTCAGGTTGCGAATTCATTTTGCCTCTGATATTTCAGTTGTAGGGAGCTGGAATCCTTTGGGATCTGGAAGGTTTGCCAATCTGAAGGAAGAACTGGTTAAAGTCTTTGAAGTTACTTCAATTGATTGAGAGATACCTGTGTCAATCTGGTAGCCTTTTTTGGGTAAGAAATGTCTCAAATTTACAAATAACTAAATTGTTTATATCATTGTCTCCATTTTTGTCATGTGCTAGTACTTAATTCAGTGATTTCCCCAATCTTTGAATAATTTTATCTTGAGAAATGAGTTGTCAATTATATTTTGTTGATATATCATGAAGTTATAACTTTCCCAATAATTTGGTAGTCATTATTAAACAACAAAAACATGTTTAAAGCTATAATTTTTCTCATTTTTTTTTTTTTTTTTTTACCTTGTCTAAAATAGATTCATGAAATTTTCCTTTCAATCATGTAACCTTTCATTTAAATTATTAATATTAAAAATAGTGCACTTCAACATTATTAGAATTAGAGAGTATTCTCTTATGAATCATTTAAAAATAGTTATAGAAGTAGTTAATCTAGTCTTTAATACAAAATAATTTTATGATTATTCTAAGTTCATGTACATAAAATGCTATGAAATGAGAGCATATACATTTTTGATATTTCAAGGTTTAGTAAATATGAATAGGAAAAGCAGTTCTAATTTCAATCATTCTGTCCCTGATGATATTTATTAAATGAACGATTCTTTTTGTAGTTCCTCGATGCTACGAACTACTTGAGCTTTAAAAGAGCATGAATTGTATATGGTTAATTGTATCAATTAAAAATCAAACCACCCTGTCACATTCACAGTATCGAGAATTTTACACCAAAAACATATAGATATGTAGTCCATGGACTAGTTAAGGTCCTCTCTATAATCTCTTTGACTGCCTACCACAATTCAGAATGTTTTAGAAGAAACTTTTCATTTGTGGATTGGGAAAAGTTTACCAAAACAATAGAAATGGAGTTTTCTTGAAAATACTTTCATTAATGTTTCTAACAGAAAAAGGACTCCCTTGTCTCCCTGAGATGGGAAAGGGGAAGGAATGCCTTATGATTTACATAAAAAATGGATTTAATTATAATTCATATATTTTATCTCTAGGTCTACCTTAGGTTCTCTAGTATTATAAAATAAGCAATAAGAAGTTTTATATAAACTAATTTTAAAATGCTATTTATAAAAAAAAATAGATATTGATGTATTATTTTAATGTCTAAAGGATAGGGTTGTCTCAATTTTCATTCATTGATTTTAGCACAAAATTTTTATAATTTATTTCCTTCATTCCATCAGAAATTTGCCATTAAAATATATATTAAATTTTTATAGATTGATATTTTTTTAAATATATAATTTATTAA
>KZ807189.1:94247-118905 GCA_000696205.2 Oncopeltus fasciatus | reverse complement strand
CTGATGTGAGATATATCTATAAATCTAAAAAAACAAAACAAAAAAACAATACAATATGTAAAAAAAAAAGAGAAAAAAGGATAGTTCTAAAATTGAAATGCCTTATTTTTTTGTATTATGAAGAATTCTGTACTATAGTTATTCTGGATACGTTATTTCAAATGCTCAGAAATAAACTCTTAGATGATTTTAGTTGGGGTTCGGTCAAGGTAGATCCTAAAAACACAATTTAAAAAAAATGTATTTTTTAAATTTGTGTTTTTTGGATCTACCTTGGCCAAACCCCAACTAAAATCATCTGAGAATAATATCTACGGTCAACAAACTCTCCTTTTAAAGCCTTTCTTTGATCTCTGCCACTTTTACCTCTATCTGCCTCTTTCCCCTTTGTACTTACCCTTCCCATTTTTCTATTTTTTTTTTTATTGGCTCTGTCTTGCATTACAATTAGAAATGATGACATTTAAAAACAAATTCTTTTTGATTTTAAAAATTTTTTTTTCTAAATTATTTCTGACTGAACCTCAATTATTGATGTACTCATCTCCCTTTAAATAGTTTAATATATTACTTATTAAGTCTTAATAATGTTCCTGACATTCCAAGTACCTCCCACTCCTTCTGTCTCCTAGCTTGATTCAGGTTTTCCACCCTGACCTTCTTCAAGGAAGTCTGCTTGGTAGTTGTAACCTGTATTTTTTGTTAACTAAACATTTTTGAATTTTATTTGAGTAAATTTATGGGTGTATTTTGAAAATATACTTTATTAAAGTCAAGGGAGTAAAATCAATGGTTCTATACTCAACCAGCCTTATGATTTGCTTAAATTTACAAGATTTTTAACGATCATCAAGAGACTTCACTTATGTATTTGCTTGTATTTCAAACCATGAAAATTTTTTTGCAGAATCTCTAATGAAATACTGTAGAGTTATAGCCCTCCGAGTTCTATTAACAGAACTAAGAAAAGCAGTAGACTTACTTTTAACAGGACATCCAGACTCTCTGGACCTCAGGTACCCAGCTAATTAAAAAAAAACTTATTCATGACAGACCAATCTCTACCAACGAAAATAATTAGTATCGACTACCTCTGGAAGAAAATTTACGCAACACATACAAAGCTCAGTTACAATCGCTCAACCTATAAACTGTTTTATCCTAAGGCGAGATTTATTTTTGCCAAAAATATTATTTTATACCTAGAAACCCTACAATTAAATTTTACTAAACTACCTTGTTACCAAACAAAACAGAAATCTGAAGCTCATAGATTGAAAGTATTATTAATATTAATAGACTCTGGCAGCTTTCTATCTTTAGTCAACTCCAATATTAACATAACATAAGTTACTACTTATGGGAACCCAACAATTCAGATTATTCATTAATTTTTTTAAATTATTTAACCTTAGTGATCCTGAACTTAAATTTCATCTGTTAAACATCCTTAACTATTTTGACATAATCCTACTATTAGTATATGTTGACAGTTAAAGGATGTGTTAGTTTTCTGTACAACAAACTCCAATAAAGGCTATTAATTTCTAAATTTCACATTGTACAACCACAAGAAGATCAATGTAAATCTGAAAAAAAATCAAAATAGTTAAAAATGAAAATATAAAAAAAGAGTCAAGACCTTTAACGGGCAACACTTTATTGACAAAGCATTATTGGTACAACTATCCATTGGTATAACTAACATTGGCATAACTATCCATTAGTATAACTATCCATTGGTATAACTAACTAAATTGGTATAACTATAACTAATCTATTGGTATAACTCTAACTAACGAACTACCAATGTTAGTTATACTAATGGATATAGTTATACCAATTGATTAGTTATACGAATGGATAGTTAGTTATAGTTATACCAATGGATTAGTTATTTAGTTAAAGTTATATTTAGTTATACCAATGGATACCAATGTTACTTATACCAATGGATAGCTATACCAATGGATTAGTTATACCAATTCATGTTATCCAATTTCCCATTAAAAATATTTTAAATGACAATGCCTTATTCTCATACACAAAAATAGATCTTGATATCCCTGAATCTTTAGTAAATATAAAAACAATTATACTCCAATAAAAGTATTAAGCCCAAATTACATTTTTTGTCCATACCAAATTTTTAATAAAAAAAATGACTTACTTAGGGCATTACCTTTTAATTAGATAGATAGGATCTAAGACCAGATAAATAAAAATTAACAGCTATTGAAGAATATCCAATACTAAAAACTGTCAATGACCTAAGAGCATTTTTAGGACTCCTTGGGTATTAAAACGAATTATAATAAACTTTGCAACAATTACTAAGTTTGTCACAAATTTCTGGAGAAAAACAGATGAAATGACCCCATGACTGCAAAATATATAGAATGCATATTTTATTTACTGCAAAATGTTATTAAATAATGACTGAGTCATGGAAATGTGAACTTAGGGACAGGACGTCCTCTCTCATTTTCATGATAGCCCTGAAGATGGCTTACAATGTAAGCCAAAACGTTGGCAGATAATCCTTTCTTAAAAAATACATTTTTTTAAATTTGTGTTTTTTGGATCTACCTTGACCGAACCCCAACTAAAATCATCTAAGAATAATATCTATGGTCAACAAACTCTCCTTTTGCTCAGAAATAAAATTTGTCTATTGCAATGGAAAATTAATTGATATGGAGGATGAGATTAATTAAGATAATTATGATGGGGAAAGTTATGGTGCTTACTTAAACAAATTTTAAATAAGTAGATCAAATTTTAAGTGTTCAGTTTTCTATCAGTAATTAAGTATTTGATAATTTCATTAATAGCCTCAGTGCTTTTCAGTGCAATCTAGGGCTTCTAAAAAATAAAATATTAGACCTAAACTCTAGAGTCACATGCTTCAGAAGTCAGAAAAATTAAAGATATTTTGTACAAAATCCAAATGTTATCCCATTCAGTATTTAGTTTAGTTCAACATATAGAAACTTCTTTTACATTTTTTAAATTTTTAAATAAAAATTAAAAAATCTTTATTTATTACATTCTGTTATTAACATCTTGTAAATTGATGACATAGAGAAATTACAATAGAGAAAAAATAAATAAAAATAACAATAAAATAAAGTGAACACCACTTTGCAGGGAGAAGGGCCTCTTCTCGACCCCACTCCTAATAAGTTTAGGCATTAAGACCCAGGAGGTCGCTAGGCCATCTCTGTTTTAGTTGTCGGGGAGGTTGTAAGGATTGGAGTCTGACAATAGGGATTGGGCACGTGGATTAGGATGTACCCTCAATGTCAAAATGTTAGACACGCCCAATGAAATTAATACAACTTTCCATGTTTTCTTTATTTTTGATTGAAAAAAATTTTTTAAGTGCAGTTATAAGTATAAATTATGATATTGAAATGGGGGCAATGTTATCAGACATTGAGGATTATTTAAATCCAATATCAGTAAATCTTGACATTTTACATGTGTCAAAATGATAGACACACCTGTTGTTGTTTACTATTTTCTTAATCCTCTACAATTGAAATCATTAAGAACCTTTTCTACTTCAGTGTAGTGTTAAATTTGTTCGCAAGTAGACCTAAAATAAAACGTGAGTTATGGGGAAAAATAAGTGTTTCTCCGAAGAAGAGCGCCGTTTGATTTCTTCACTCCACAAGGACGGTATGAGTTGTAGGGAAATAGCCCGCCGAATCAAGCAGAGCTTTTCATCGGTCGCAAAATTTATTCGGCACGGGGAGAGATATGGAACCCACCGTTCTTCTGGGAGGCCCCCTGTTTTGACACTAAGGGAAAAACGGAATATCCTTCGAATCGCATCCAACTCTTGCAAAACAGCAAGAGCAATTGCTGAGGAAGCTGTAGTTCAAACAAAACTAAGAAATGTTCAAAGATTATTAAAAAAGTAAAAAACAAATTAAAAAGAAAACCAGTTTTGACAACCCGTCACAAATTAGCCCGGATGGCCTTTGCTCGAAATGTAATGTCATGGACTGAGGAGTGGAAAAAAGTCATTTTTAGTGATGAAAAAAAATTCAATCTGGATGGGCCAGATGGATATTCTTACTATTTTCATGACTTAAGAAAGGAGGAAAAAATTTTTTCAAGGCGTCAAATGGGAGGAGGCAAAGTTATGGTTTGGGCATCAATTGGTTACAAAAATAAAGGAAATTTGATATTTCTTTCATCAAGAGTTAACTCAGCTGAATATAAAAATTTGTTAGAGGAGCAAAAATTAACATTTAATGACATTTGTATTTACCTTTTCTTCTTCCGGGTTGGACCGTGTCAAGTTGTTGATAGTTGCCAAGCTTTCGCACATCATGTGATGGCTTCTTGAGGGCTGAGTAGAGAATGAGAGCTTTTTTTAAATCCAGGTGGTATATAAATATCATGTTTTATACACCATGTTTTATAATCCCGGCGCAGTCCGGTCCTTGGGCGAAGCCTGCCTTCCCATTGGTTGATATTGTGTTCTGGTGGCTGGTCTCTGGAGTAGTCAGGTAGCTGGACACTGATTGGTTGGATCCTCTTGTCGATTAGTGCTGGTTTCCAGTTCTTGCTGAGTCTGTATCCGTCTTCCCTGTTGATATTTTTATACACCACCTGGTGTATTATACACCACCTGGTGTATTATACACCACCTTGGTATTTATATACCACCTGGATTTAAAAAAGGCTCTCATTCTCTACTCAGCCCTGAAGAAGCCATCACATGATGTGCGAAAGCTCGGCAACTATCAACAACTTGACACGGTCCAACCCGAAAGAAGAAAAGGTAAATACATCTGAAGACTGTCGAAGCCTACGTAAACATTTAATGACATGTCTGAGAGCACACCAGTTTTCCAGCAAGACAACGCTCCAATACATTCAGCAAAAATAATTAAAGGCTGGTTTACCAGCAACAAAATTGTCAAATTAAACTGGCCTGCTGTCTCCCCAGACCTAAACATTATCATAAATGTTTGGGGAATTCTTTCAAGAAGCGTGTACTCCGAATCAAGACAGTTTGAAACAATCGAAGAGTTGAAATCTGCAATTCTGGCTTCATGGGAGCAAATACCTCAAGAAACTATCAAAAAATTGTACGATGCATTACCAAACAGAATTTTTGAATTAATAAACGGTGGTGGAAAGGCCACAAAGTATTAAAATGAGTTTTATTTATTTTTACCAGGGAGTGTGTCTAACATTTTGAAGGGCCATAACTTTAATTTGAAATTGAAAAAAAAAATGTATATATTTTTTGTATTTATTTATGTACACAAGCAGGCTGCTGATCAACTTAGATCATTTTAATACTGTTTTATGGGTGATTTGAAAAGGTGGGAGAGTAGGGATTACAATATTTGCAGTGTGTCTAACTTTTTGACACTGAGTGTAATTAGACTTTGGAAGAGCTTGAAGGGGGTGGAGATGAGATCTTGAACTTAAGGAATATTAAAATTGGGAGGAAGGGTAGAGTTGGACAAATAATATGGAGCTTTATCAATTATTCTGAGCATTTTGGACTGTAAGTATTGTATTCGTTGGATATTGGAAGGCTTGGCAGCACTCCACAGTTCTGCACCTTAGGTCCAGATTGGTCGTATTATGGTTTTGTAGATGGTTAGTTAGTTTTTGTTTGTGAGCTGTTAACGTTTATTTATAAGGCTGTTAAGAGTCCGTGGAGTCTGTTGAGTTCTTGTCGCTTGTTTTTAATATGTTCATTCATCATCATAGAACCCAAGGTAACGGACTGAATCAGAGAGAGGTATAGGGATGTTATTGTATGTAACGTTATCAGGAGAATCTTTTCTTAGTTGAAAATTTACCTGTACGCATTTGGACTAATTTATTTTAATTCTCCGTTTGCTGCACCACTGCTGAATAGCATCAAGGTGGTTTTGTAAAATGTTGGAAGCGGTTTTGGAATCAGGATGAGAGAAGAGGATCGCTTTGTAATCTGCAAAGAGGGCGAGGAGGGTTTCAGGATGAGTTGGGATGGCTGCAGTATAAAAGATAAAAAGAATAGGTTCAAGCACACTGCCCTGTGGAACACCTGCTTTCACAGGGAAGTGATCAGAGTAATCTGATACTTGTCGAACCCTAAAGAAATGGTTAGAAAGATAGGATATCAGGATTAGGTAAATAGTGCTTGGAAATATGGACTTGAGCTTATATAATAGACCACTATGTCATACTCGGTTAAATGCTTGAGTGATGTCTAAGAATGCACCAGGGAAAAATTATTTTTGCTCAAGGGAAGAGGAAATGAAATCTACAAAGAAGACAATTGCTTTTTGGGGTAGATTTAGAAGTATTAGCCAGGTGATAAGGTCATAGCCGGGTGCTTTGTGCTTAGGCAGATAGTTAATAATGTAATTGACTTCACTAGGTGTTATACTGTCTTAATTGGTAAGAACATTGGAAATACTGTTGTCCAGTGACTCCTCAACCTCTGAGTTATTGAACAAATTATCGGGATCTGGATGAGGAGTAAATGTTTGCTTTAGATGCCGGGCAAACATTCCTTGTCTTTGTCGGAAGAGGCCCGGGATTCATCTTCTCGACGTAAAGGGGCAGAAGGTTCATATCTTAGAATCCTGCGAGTAGCAGTCCAGAGGGGTTTGTCTGCTGCTGAGAGGCTAGACAGGTAGGCATTAAATGCCTTATTACGTAAAGCACCTAGTTTTTGTTTTACGGGGCGGGATTAGCTGGTTGATCTCCCTACCATCTGGGGATGCCTGTACCTCTGGAACAGGGCTAGAGCTTGACGATTAGCCAGTATGAGGTTCTTAATGGAATCAGAGAGGGACTCATCTGAATTTACAATGTAGCAGGTGGTGGTGGGTTTTAAGTTTGCCTTCCAAAGGCATTACTGGATCTTAACAGTAAAGAACTGGACACCATCATCCAGCTCTTCTATGAAAACCGATTATTGGTTCAAATTTAATTAATTATGCAAATTTTTCAAAATCATTAGAGTTCTCTATTCAATTAATTAAATTTAGTTTGCACAATTTAACTCAAAATTTTGTGTATCGCTAAACCATAAGTAATAAGGATCAAGAAACCTTTCTTTTTATCCCTAGCTTCTTTTTATTAATATTACATTTTTATTAATATACCAAATAATTAAGTATATAATCAAACTAAAAATTTACTATATAACAAACTCACTAATAAATTCATTCCTTCCAACAAATTCTTTTCAAGTGGAAAGGAGTTATGTATTGATTGTATATCTCGTTGCGCATGTTAATATTAAGGCTTAATTCTGTACATGTAAAATGATTGTTCCTAGCATTCCAAGAATCCAAGAACCTTCTATCTCCTAGCTTGACACATGATTGAAGCTGAACTTCACCAAGGTAGCTTGTTCAGTACACTTGTACAGCCTCTGTTATTAATTAACTAAATAAGTTCAAATTGCACCAGTGTAAATTTCTGAATACATACAGATTTCTAATACATATCAGTGTTTTTTTTCAAAATACATACTTTATATTTACTAAAACAAGTAAAGAAGGTATATTTGTATATGTGTGCGTGCGTGTGTGTATATATATATATATAGTAAATTTTATGTCATTCATAGTACTTTACTAAAATATAGAATTTTTTAACCCTTTAAAAATTTAATATAGTAGTGATTTGCAGTTTCTATTTAGCCTAATATTGACAAAATTTAGCCAAAACAATGTTTTTAATTAAAACTTATTTGCTAAAAGACTTATTGTTAGACTCAAGCCTCTTAAGTGATTTTATATAACTATGTGGTTGATATTGTTTATCTCTTCATAGAAAGTGCCCAAACTTTTTACTAGTTGACTATCAGTCCTGTGAACTTTGTTAAAAGAAACACCAATAGTTGATATAAGTATTATATGACCAAAGCTAATAAAATATTCAATTCATTTCCTACCGTAATAAGAAGCCATTGTGTTCAAATGCTTCCTTTACTTTTTTTTCTCCCATCTTTTCTTCTTCACATGGAATTGCTTGGCAGCAAATTATTGAATACAACCAGTGTGAAAACTGAGATGGTTTCTTATTAATATTATTTAAAATTTCCAATGTTTTCAAAGGTATTAAACTTTCTTCCATGACTGGTTCAAATTCATTAAATGAAGTAATATATGAATAATTAGTTTCCATAACAATTGATTGATTTTTGTAATGAACCTCTTCTTTATTTTTAGTTGTTTTCTTAAAAAAAAAAAAAAAAAAAATGTAATTAATATAGTCACAAAAATTAACGTGTAATAAGATATATATTAGTATATTATTTTAGAGTAATGATGTTCCTTCACATAACTTTTATGAATAAAGTGACATATTAGAATTATATTCTGAAAAGTTAGTACAACTTCAAGAAGTATCGTATAAATGTGAGCAGAAATATCAGTTTAAAGGGGAGATGCACTTGCTTCCATTAAATGGATTTTAACCTTTTTTCAAATTAAATTTTAACTTTCTTCAGTGCCTCATATAAAAGCCTTAGGAATATCTGATAACATATTGACCATAAATGAAGAGCATGTTTGACATGAGTGCGAAGAAGAAAAAATCTTGATGATTTATGTTAAGAATTTGTCAAATATTTCAATGCCTGATTACTCTGCTCTTTAAATAGCAACAGGTTTAAATTTAATTTTTCCTTGTTAAAAATAAATGTATATTTAATGACATATTTTTGGTTTTTATTATAAAAACAAAAATGTTATTTTTTGGTACTTATACATACTTCGCATTATATATTTATTGCTGTCCCCTATATTTTTTTGGTACTATTAATTTTTTGCTTTTTGAAAATCTACTGGGAGTCCCCTTTGAGACTCCCAGTAGACTTTTAAAAAGCTAAAAAGAAATTCCTGGGGCACCAACTGAAAAAAAACAAAAAAAAAAAAAAAAGGGTTTTGTGAGTTTAATTCCCATTTCTTTTGTCACTTATTTTCTTGAATAATTGATTTATTCAAGAAAATTTATTTTCTGGTTGTGTAAATAATTGATGTTTAATAATTGGTTCTTACTGCTCCTTACTATATTATAATTATGTGAGATACACCAAAAAAATTATTTCTTTATTATAGATTGATTATCATAGAAATTTTAACAGAGCTTATTCCTCCATCTGAGCTATGGTCAGCTTTTGGAGAAAAACTTTTAATAGTTATTTCATATTCAATCTTTTTAAAAATAATCTTTTAAAATTGTTTTGCCCAGTTTACATTTTCTCCAGAAGTATCATTCACATAAAGCAGACATTTTGGAAATTATAATATCCTAGTATCCTAATACCACATCAAATTGCAATATTTAAAAACGAAATAAAAGGAAAAAAAAGGAGTCTAATAAATAGCTGACAATTTTAGCTCCTTCGAGCTTAAGATGATATATTCGTCTTACTCGGGGGTTTAGACTCCCAGTAGCGTGCAGGGTATATAATGAATCACCTGGCTAGCCTCGGTGGTGTAATTGGTAAACATGCCAGCCCGTAAAGCAGGAGATCCGGGTTCGAGTCCCGGCTCGATAAATAAAAGATATTTTTATTCTATTCCCTTGCATTTGTTGCATAAAATTAATGTGGGATTAAATACCACAATAAATTACAATATTTATAATATCCTAGTCTTCTCTTACAAGGGGTGTCAAAATCCTTTTAACCTTATATGCTACTGACATTAACATTTATTATTTTTGGTTGTAATCTTGAATAATTATGCTCTAAAAAGCAGGCAACCTATATATTTATATAATTAATATATTTAATTAACCTATGATTTATTATAATGCATGAATTATAGCGTATTTGAGTCTACAAAATTGATTGAAGAATTCTTATTTACTGATATGATTTGATCTACTGTAAAAAAATTAATTTTGTCATATAACATTCAGTACTTATTATAATTAGATGATTTTAGTTGGGGTTCGGTCAAGGTAGATTCCAAAAAAATACAAATTTAAAAAAAGTGTATTTTTAAAAAAATTATCTGCCAACATTTCAGCTCACTGACTGGTCATGAAAATGTGAACTTAGGGACAGGACGTCCTCTCTTGTCTTCATGATAGGCAGCCCTGAAGATGGCTTACAATGTAAGCCGAAACATTGGCAGATAATATTTTAAAAAATACACTTTTTTAAATTTGTATTTTTTTGGATCTACCTTGAACTAACCCCAACTAAAATCATCTAATAATTGTACAGAAAAGTTCCTTCAAATGTTTAATAACTGATTTTTCAAGGGCAAAAATTTAAAATATATATAAAACTGAGAAGTTTTTTTTCGACATCACTTTGATATCTGGCATTTGCGAATTTTGTTTAATTGGAATTTTGCTGATTTAATGTTTATACAATATATTTAATTTGAATTGTCTTAGTGTTACAGTTTTTATTTTAAGCTAAGGGAACATAATTGTGGATAATTGTGGAACATTTATATGTTCTACCATTGGANGTAATCATTTCTTATGATTTTTGTATTTCTTATGGTAATGTTGTAGGAAGAACATAAGTATACATGGGGGGGGGTTTATTTTCAGTTAAATTGTGATTAAAGTTCTTTAAATGCCTCAGAATGAGTAATAATTAAATTAGGACTCAGATTAATAAATTTTAAATGTTAATAACCTTAAAGGCATTAGTTGCTGTCTCTCCTTTTTTTATTTTATGTGCATCTTCTACATCTCTTTTATGCCTCTGAGCTTCAGTGGTCATGGTTGTTGTAGTTGTAGTCATCATTATTACAATTGGTGACTGTGATGCAAGTTGATCTTTTAGACATGTCTGTTAAGAAAAATAGATTTTATTAATTTTTATTAAAATATTATAAAAGGTCTGATGTATTCCATTACTCATCTTTTGAGTCAGAAAATACTTGTAAAAATAAAAATTTTATTTCACCCAATAGTCCTTTAAAATTGAATATTGTCAAATGAACATCTTCATTCATTTGATATTCTCTTAAAAAAAAGAAAAAAAAAAAAAAAAAAAAAAAAAATTGTCTTACCAATTGGCATCCTCTATGTCAATTATTTAAACCAACAATTAAAAAAAAATATTACAGAAAAATTAGATACTTCCTCATTTATGGCTTAATTAAAGCAATAAGGATGAATACGAGGACTTTTTGCTAGTGGGGGAAGTGAGCATAGCTAATAGGTTTATTAATAATAATAATTAAACTTTATAAGTATGATTTATTTCAATGCAATGCAATTTAAAACTATTAAAATTCAATACAAATTTTGTCCAACACTTCATATTGGCATTTTTGGATAATTAAAATTACCTTCTAAATCCAAAAATGCAAACCATGACTTTTTTTCTAATTACCCCATTGCAGTAACCGGGAAAAACAGTTTGGCCACTATCTACCCATTACTTACAGATATTCAGATTGCCTCCAGCCAGTAAAGCTATCTTCTTATGACCCTTCTATTAGATATTTAATGCTCCTGATGTCTTACAGAGTTTTGTCTAATGCTTCTATTCCAATCTTGTGAGGGAGCCATCGTAATTTCATCCCAAACAATCAATTTGCCTGCCTTAAGGTCATATGCGGTTTCAATGCTTAGAAATATTAAACAAAATACTAGAAATGATAACTCCTATCTTTGAATTTCATTAAGTTGCATTAAGTAAGTCATAATATACTTGTAAAATCATCATTTCGCTCAAGAACAAGTATAAATTAAACATAGTAGGTTCAATATGAAATAAATTAGGAGGAAGTATACGGACAAAGTTTGCTGTCTTTCCATGTCACTCTTAATCAATGCTTCTTATAGACTTGATTGTGTTCTACTTGAAAAAGAGTGTTCACTGAATGAGTGGCATTTGCCTTATATTTTATTTTTGAACAATTTAGAACACACATGGTGAAATAAATAGGTCTCTTAATGACTCCAGTTATTCTAGGATTAAATATAAATATTTTATGTTCAAATGGAGAGTTATTTGACTGTAAATATTATTATTAGATGATTTTAGTTAGGGTTCAGTCAAGGTAGATAAAAAAAAAAAAAAAAATACAAATTTAACAAAAGTGTATTTTTTTAAAAAGATTATCTGCCAACGTTTCGGCTTACATTGTAAGCCATCTTCAGGGCTGTAGAAATACAATGTCATGAGAATACAATAATAATTGACATTATTATAATATAGAGTAACCATAAAGTAATGTGATATCAAAAGTATGAATGTAGAAAGCTATGTAGGAGAATTTAAAAACATGCAGACAACAACATATTAAACAAATGTCTCCTTCTCAATAAACCTGTCAAACATTTTTCCCAGTTCCAAAGTTACCTATTCCCAATAATACCCTTCCTTTTTTCCTTTGTCCTTTTTATTGCCCCCCTTTTGAAACACCCAGGATGTTTGTCTGAAAAATTATATTTCTTCTCAGTCATGGAAATGTGAACTTAGGGACAGGACGTCCTCTCTCGTCTTCATGATAGGCAGGTGTAGTAAATTACTGTTCTAATTTTATTTAATTATTTTTTTAATGTAAAAAATAATGTTTTTAAATTCTCTTACATAGCTTTCTACATTCATACTTTTGATATCACATTACATTATGGTAATTCTATATTATAATAATGGCAATTATTATTGTATTCTCATGACATTGTATTTCTACAGCCCTGAAGATGGCTTACAATGTAAGCCGAAACGTTGGCAGATAATATTTTAGAAAAAATACTTTTTGTTAAATTTGTATTTTTTTTTTTTTTTTTGGTTCTCCCTTGACCGAACCCCAACAAAAATCATCTAATAATAAATATTTTATATATTCTCTTCTCCAGAATAATCGTCCTTCTTGGCTGAGTTATTAATCATTTCCTGCCAGTTTAAAAAAAATATTAAACAATGCATTTCCTGTATTAATTATAATTAACAATTTAATACAGTAAATACATTAATAATTAATAACTTCCAAAAGATAATTATCACCAGAAAATCTTTCCTTATCTCAACTAAGCTCATCCTATTAAATTTTAAGTAATTACACAAATTAATTTTGATTTAAATTATGTATATTAATAATTAAATTATAAATAAATAAAGAGTTCATTCCATAATCTAATCTTTCATTTAATAATCAAGTATTCATTTGTCCTTCTTTTATGTCCACGAATTTTAACTAGCAGTTACTAACTTTCACAAACTTTAATACATATATATATTTTTTTATAATAATACTTTCAAAATAATCTTAACCTTCCAATGGGCACACTGGAAGAGAGGGTACAGATCTACTGATTATCCCAGGTTCAATTTCCAGGGCTCCAATCCTGTCAAAGTGACCATATGCCCTGCATGTCTCAGGTATTCATTCTTCAAACCCTCCTCTTCTTCCCACTTCCTTCACAGGTAATGTCTTTCTCCTTGGAAACACTCAGAATAGTCTGCAATTGCAAAGAAAACCGTTGAGTTTCGTTTCCCTTGTGCCCAACACCTCTTGCTTTACATTCCCATTACACCTAAATCTCACTGACCAGCGATGTTGGTGCTCCAGTTGTCAATAGGAATGTGGGTTTGTTCTGAACCAATCATGGAAATTTTTTATATTCAAAGTTCCCTTACTTGTTGATAAATAGAAATGTGAACTTAGGGACAGGGCGTCCTCTCTCGTCTTCAAGATAGGCAGCCCTGAAGATGGCTTACAATGTAAGCTGAAACGTTGGCAGATAATCTTTAAAAAAATACACTTTTTTTAAATTTGTATTTTTTTGAATCTACCTTGACCGAACCCCAACCAAAATCATCTAATAATAATATCTACGGTCAAAAAACTCTCCATTTGGACAATAATCTGAGTTATTTTCTCTCAAAAGAACGTAATGAATTGAATTTGATAGAGGTGATACTCCAGCTGTAGATAGCTCTGAAACTCTTCAAGCTACTCATTAAATGATGTTACATTCTGAATACAAACTTCAATCCATAATCTTCTTTATCATTCATTTATTTAAGGAATTTTCCTATTTATGTTCTAACTTAAAAGCTTTGCCAAATGTGGCATGACTGCATGACCTTCCAAAATTTGATGGTATTAAGCCCCAAATTTTGTACGTCACACTTATTTATCATTGACATTCACTGATAGCATGGCTTCTACTTCTTATCTAGACATGTATAAATTATGTTACTGCTGAACTTAAAAAATCTGTTCCAACTACCTTTGGAAGAAGGACTTGGCCACCCTTTAGCTTCTGAGTTTTATTGTGGAGGCTTATGATACCTGGTGGGCAAAGTAAAAGATCGCAACTTCCACTTTTGATGGCTTTATTTTAGCATACAGAGAACTTTAAGGGTCACCGTCTCATCATTATTGCTCTAAGCTGGTTGATGCTTAGCTGATTCAACCTCTGGCTAAAGTATTAGTCTCAGGATGAGTATTTGATCTAAAGTACTTCCTCTTAGGCCTCCATCTCAGTAATTAGTAATTTAGTATTTGCCCAAAGCATTTTCATAATACAGATTCATTCACAATTTACATACGATTTTGTACAAAACTGAATAAGACTATGCCTGTTTAATTTATGCATTCTGTCATGGAAACTTTCAAATTCCTTAGATGAGATCTATGTTCCAGCTGCCTGATATTTTCTCTTCTCTCCTTATCTTATAAGATATTTTATGTCTTTGAGATGCTTTTCTTCATCTTGAATAGTAAAATTTATTAAGTTTTCTATTTTGAGGGCTATTTGTGTATATTGTGCTTTTTCAACATTGGGGCAATCCTGTTTAATTTGCCCCAATCTCTGAGGTTCATGCTCTGAGGTTCTGTGTTAATTTATTTCCTTTTTCAAAAGTTTTATTTGTAAAGTGGTTTTTCAATCAATCTTAGTCCCTGTAACCTACCGAGGTCTTTTGTATACCCGATGATTACTATTTTTTTTTTTTTTTGAAAGGCATGAGCAGCCTGATGCCATTAACGCCAGTTGCTAATTTTTGATTGTGGGTTTGGAAAATTGGACATACTTGGCTTCATTTATTCCCAGACCAATCTTTCTGACTTAACTGCTAATGTTTTAGAGGCCAGTATTTTTCAAAGTTAACCCAATTGTCTAGATTACAGATCTGTTCAAGAGATAAATTCAACATTTGTGTGATGCATTTACTTTTCTAGTCAATTTCCTTGTCCGTTAATTAATATTTTTAATTTAATTAGTTTTGCTCTTTTGTCTTGTCCCTCTATTGAATTACTCTTTGCAAACTTTTTTTGTCAATCAAAACATGTTACTGAGGCTCTACCATATTAGGTTTCTGGGAAATACATTAACTGAAAAAATAGCAATAGACATATGTATTTGTGACAATGCTTCAGTCAAATAAGTGAAAAAAATTTATTTTTTGACAACTATAGAACAACTAAAATAAATATAAATAAAATAACAAAGTGTTCCAAAGTGGTAATTAACTTTTGTTTGTTAGAAGTGTGTCAAAATGTTTTTGATCTCTAGTTAAAAGGCTTTCATATCTGAGTGCTAATAAGTACTTTTATTAAAATTACTTCAGCTTAATAGCTTCCTCTTGTTTCCAGATACTAAACAGATACTAAATTGAAGTAAAATGAACTTTTTTATTGCAAATATTAATTGGTCAAATAAACCATTTTGTTTTTAATCAGTCCTTTCAAGGTACTTGGCATAATTATAAAGAACATAATTTTTTTTTACTGTAATAGAAAGATGAAAATACTTTTGCTGCAATAAAATTAAAATTTTTATTATTAAATTTTTCAAGTTTTTCATTTTTATATTTTTAAACTTTCCAGAGGGAAATAATACGCACTGTTGTGGTAGCTATATTAAAAGTTAATGGAAAGTTAAATTATCTATTCAAGATAGACAACTATTAATTTTGCTAAAAAAGCTTTATAAAAAAAAAAAAAAAAAGCAAAAAATTGTAAAAGTTGGGTGAACATTAGGTTAGCATATTTATTTACGTTTCCACAATTAATTCATTTTTTAATTTGTAATTATGTAGTTTTGTTAAAATAAATAAATTTGAGAGTACAGCTGACTTTTATTCAAGTTTCCCTCTTCTTGTTCAGCCTTTCAATATTAGCCAATATTATTTATGGCTTATTAATAATGTCATAAAGTACCTTTGAAAATGGAACACAATTTAGTGTATATTTTAAAATATGAAGCAATTTTTTTTTTACATTTCAAGAGGTTCATTTAGATTTAATTTCTTGCATATTTAGTAGGAATTATTTTTCCTCATTTGCATGCATTTTTGTGGATATTCAGTTCCCAAAAACCATGTTCATAAGACATTATATATATGTGTATATANTATATGTACCTTCCAGTCCACATGTATTTAATGTACAACAAAATCTTAGGAAAAAGCACCAAGTTACACGTGAGTATTTGAATTTTTGAATATATATATATATAAAAGAAAATATTTCATCCTTTAGTGAATTTTGAATCCAAACATTTTTTTTTTTTTTGAGTAAATGAACTCCTTGAGTTCATGTTTTGCAGAAGACGATTGATCTACTATTCACCAAGAAATGCTTAATTCTAGTAACATGTAACATGGTTCATCCTGATAAAACATTGAAAATTGCTTAGTTTACACATCTTATGTGTAATGGACTTATAGCATATATAGGGAAATCAGGAAATCTTCACTATAGTACCATGGCAAAACTTTTAAAATTTCAACAGACCATAACCAATCCTGCATTGTACGTGAGATGAAAATGTTTCAAACATAGATATATTGATGTATGATCAATGTAGGATCAGAGAATAAGATTGTTCATTCAAAGAAACACACATATATATATATATAAGAACAGGAGGGAGAAAGAGTGTGTACATGCAAAAAGAAATTAGTAAAATTTTTGAGTGGATAAAGGGTGAGAAGTCTCTCCAAAGATTTTACCCAATGTTAAAATAATTTCAAGGAACCTTGATTATCTGAAGTAAAGTAATAGGATGTTTTTTTAAAAATAAACTGTGGGTAAATTTAAATTTTTAAAGGAAGTTATACTATTAGATGTCTGTTAATAATGTAAGGAATCAACATTATATGTTTATTTTGTGATCATTTGCTTCCATTTTACAAAAACTCATTAGTCCGTGAAAAGATCTGCACTGTAAACTTAAGATGAAGGTCAAAGCAAATAGAAAGAGATACTATCATACCTTCTATTATCCCTCTTCATTGGTTTCTGCAAACCATCTTCTCTTGGCGAGTGCTTTCGGACATTATTCATCCTTGTGGCCCAATACATGTGTTCGTGTTGAATACAGACAGTGACAGTGAACACATGTATTCGGCCACGAGGATGGATAATGTCCAAAAGCGCTCGCCAACAGAAGATGGTTTGCAGAAACCAATGAAGATGGATAATAGAAGGTATGATAGTTCTATATTCATTGGTAGTGATAATAACCTTTAGATTATTTACCAGAAAGAGATACTTTTAATGAAGCCAAAGAATGTTGAAAGTAATAATGAAAGAACAATTTATAGAATAGTAATAAGGATAGTTATTATTTTAAATAAATTTACTTACTGACACCATGGATATGGTAAGGAGCTGTCAGACCTACCTGTAGTATGTTGAGAAAAAAGAGAAAGGCCAAGAGGGTCAAAGCAGAAAGTGCTGACTGTGAACCCTTTCCACCTTTGGAGGAGCCTCCTTTCCTGGAAATTAATGATTTGCCAAGTTCTTTTACTTAGTAAGTATGAATTTATTATTATCTATTTTTTCTAAAAGATAATACAGAATATTTGTACTCTATGGTGGTAAATAGTGAAATTACTTTGTACTTTATTCTGTAAGCTTTTTAAAAATAAAAAATAAAATTAATTTTAAAATAAAACTCCTTGCACTTATGTTTAGAAAAATTATGAGTAAAGATCTTTCATTTTATTTTATTATCCTGCCCAATTTAAAAGGTATTTTATAAAGATACAATGAGGCCAAGATAAAACAAGAAATATTCTGGTTAGTTAATGAAATAAGAGTTGATGAACTAGTGATTTTGTGTTTTTGAGCTCAAGTATTTCTGCTATGACACTTTTATAATCCTAGTACATGCCTGTAATTGTACCGAGATCTGGGAAATTCTTGTTTCCAAAACAGCTTTAGAGAGTCCAATTTTCTGAACAATTTGAGAGGTTATCCAAGGTTTATTTATCCACTAATCTTTTTAGTGAGGTTTTGAAAATAACTTTAATTTTTTTATTTCGTCATTTACTTATTCATTTCATGGTAGAATTTTACAAGTGAGAATTTGTTATAGTTTGATCAAGGTTAATAAAAAAAATACCATTAAAAAAATATATTTTTATTATCTGTCTTGCATTAAATTCTCTACTAATAATCCTCACAGTAGAGTTTTTAGTTCTAGCAGTCATATGATTACTAATTTATATTATATTATTTATATCAACTAAGTAGATAAAGATTAGAACACTTTTAGTTTATTTTTTCAAAAATAATTTTAATTGACCTGAAAACACAAAATCATAATGTTCCTTGTCAATAATTGTTGTTTTACACTTCAAGACACGAAGAAACCAAAAATAAAAACAATAAATTCCTCACATAATTGTGAAATCTATTCATAATAACAATAAATATTAACCTAAGATGATTTTAGTTGGGGTTCGGTCGAGGTAGATCCAAAAAAACACAAAATTAAAAAATGTATTTTTTTAATAAAGGATTATCTGCCAACGTTTCGGCTTACATTGTAAGCCATCTTCAGGGCTGTAGAAATACAATGTCATGAGAATACAATAATAATTGAAATTAGTATAATAGAGAATTGCAATAATATAATGTGATATCAAGAGTATGAATGTAGAAAGCTATGTAAGACAATTTAAAGTTTATGAAAAACAATTTGAAAAAGAACCAATTTGAAAAAAAAAAAATGCAATTATTATTGTATTCTCATGACATTGTATTTCTACAGCCCTGAAGATGGCTTACAATGTAAGCCGAAACGTTGGCAGATAATCCTTTATTAAAAAAATACATTTTTTAAAACTACCTCGACCGAACCCCAACTAAAATCATCTTAGAATAATATCTATGGTCAACAAACTCTCCTTTTGAATAAATATTAACTTCTGCTAATATTTTTGTCATTGTGATCAAATTTTTTCGCATGGATCAGGGTATAGTTTTGATTATAAGTTGAGTAGTAGTGAATATTATAGATTATACCATTAATCATTTACATAATTTCTATTTTGAACTTTAGTTTAGTTAGCCTTGAGTTAATACCAAGCAGGCGGTGAGTAAGACATATGTTCTCGATCTTCCATGTGTGGTTTGTAAAAGCCATAGTTTGGATTTAGGAGAGATCCCAGAGTCATTTCTCATAACCTGAAACAAATTAATTTATGTAGATAGATGTATGCCAGTTAGGCTAAATGTTCCATATTTTTATATTCACGAACATTTTGAACATAATATAGTTGTTGTATGCTCAGCATGACAAGATCTTAAGTTATTAAGAATATATGCAACTTTCTTCAACATTGATATGATTTATGTTTATCACTTGAGATACCTGCAATAATTAGAAAATGTTTATGAAAAATACAATTCACAAAGTACATAGGGTGTTGAGTAATCTTTGGTGTGAAGGAATAAGTGTTACGTATTAATTGATAATAAATTTATGAAAGAACCATAGACCTATTAACCATGAATAAAACCAACAATAAGCCAAATTAAATAAAAGAATATCCATCACAATACTTATTGATGAAAGTATGGTAAATCAAAATTCTTTATGAATATTTACTACTACAAGTGTCAAAAAACTTAGTAGTAATTTCGAAATAATTACTGAGAAATTAAAATGTACTCTCAAGCTTTGCAGCTCGAGTGAGAGATGTTTGATCTCTACAATTCTTGTTTATTTTTCCTTAAAATTTTTTAAAAGTTACTTATGGTTGGGCTACATATTTTATGCTGAACATGAAATTCTAGTAGAAATTTTTAATTTTATATTGCTAAATAAAAAAAATTAAAACTATGCATTATATGATCCTAGATAATTGAAACATAATAAATGTATTGCTTTATTAAATTTCATTGCAGCCATACAATATGCTTTGCTTATGTGTCTCTCAAACTCGGTCTAAAGATGCAAATGGTACATATTCAATAATATATATTTATTTAAAAGTAAGCTTTTTAATCCCTCTGAAATTTGTTGTTTCATTTCCCATTTCTGGGAGATATGAATGTCAACCATTGTTTCCTAGAGTGACCTGCAGGTTGTACCTTTTATTAGAATGAATTTAAATGTGGTTCATTTGACTGGAGAGTGAGTTGTTTATGGTATATGAAAGTCGTATTGTATTTTTTGAAGAAAAAAAAAATCACTATTCTAATGGATATTTTAGTATATATTTTTTATTTATAATTAAACCTTAGGGAAAGAAAAATAATTAGTTCATAAAGCATCTTAAATAGAAGTTTTCTAAAATTATCAAAGTATTTTTATTCCGAAGTGATCTTTAAGTAGCTTATCATACTTATTTATTTATTATTAATATATGTCATTTTTAAGTTTATTATTCATTTGAAAAATCACAAGTTATGTATTAGGGTGTAATTACTATCTAGGTAATATAGAAGGATGAGCTCTGCTTTTAAATATGATTAAGTTTTATGGATAAATACTTCGTATTCGTTTGCATATTTATGTTTAACAAAGGTAAAATATGCTAACTTTGAAAGAAAAACATCCATTTTAAAGGTTGATAAAAAAAACATAATTTTTTGGGGGAATATTAACAAATTCATATGCATTGATATTCCTTAGGAAAAATTTAATATTTTGGAAAGATATCATCTACAATATTTGTTTATTGGATTTTATGGAATTTTATATTTTAATACTAGATGTTTTATTTTTTTTTTTTTGGGGGGGGGGTTCAGTCAAGGCGTCCTCTCTCGTCTTGTATTTCTACAGCCCTGAAGATGGCTTACAATGTAAGCCGAAACGTTGGCAGATAATCCTTTATTAAAAAAATACATTTTTTAAAACTACCTCNAGCCTAAATGTTGGCTGATAATTTAAAAAACACACATTTTTTTTAAAATTTGTATTCTTTTCAGATCTACCTAGACCGATCCACAACAAAAAACATCTAATAATAATATCTATTGGTCAAAGAACTCTCCATTTGAGTTTATATTTTAATATACGTTTGTCGGAAGAGCTGTGTAGTTTTTGGGCCAAATATGAAGAATAGAGCTATGATTAGTCTTAAATACAACATTTTTGTAAGAATGTGGCATTATTCTAAAGATAAATATAATTTTTATTTTCATATCACATTTCAACTGACACTCAGGGAAAAAATACCCTAAAAGAAAGTATATTCAATACAATCATTATATATGCAGTAAGTAGTGTTAAAATGATAATTCATAAGTTTTTTGGTTCTTCTTCAGCCATTTAATGTGATAGTTCAGAAGGGAATTTTACCTGCACCTCAAAATTGGATTAGAAATGCTCTATCAGTCATCATTATTACTTAAATGAGACAAGACTCTACATATGCTATTAGAATACTTACTCAAAAATCTTTTCAAGTCAATGAACATCATTTGTCATATATAAACTATTCATATTTCAAACAAAATACATTTAAGCTTTGGCCTTCATTAGAGTTGGTTCTCTCGTGAGACATCAAGAGATTCAATTTAATTTGAAAATAAATTGAAATACCCATGTGTTATTCAGTATATACTATTTAAATAATATGGCCAGTTAACCACTTAAAATAGTAGATTAGAAAGTGGGTTTATCTGCAATCTAAAATTTGATTAGAAAAGTTCATTCTTAATTATTATTTTATTATGTATTATTACTTATTTAGTAAATATTTATGTATAAAATTAGAATAATTATTTATAAATATATTATATTAATCAGCACAATTTCATTAGAATTGTTTGGACAGGAATATCTGACACTTGATTCAAAAATTGTAACTGAACTTAACTCTATGTACTATTAAAATAATTGTTCAAAATTTTTTTTATTAATTTGCAAAATTACATTATTTAGCAATTTTATCATTTTTAATAATTCATAGTATTTTTAATATTAAATTTTTAGGATGTCATGAATTTCTTAAATTATGTATTCAACTCTTATTAGATTCAATGTAATTTAATATTAGATGAGATTGAGTTTAAAACTCACCAGAATTATAATTTTGAGTTTATTAATAAATTATAATTTGGATTTAACCGTATTTTTTCCATCTTTTATGTGAAATACTCTTGGTATGTTATACTTATGTATAATTTGCATTATAATTAAGAATGTTTAGAAATATCAAAGGTGCTGAATTACATATTTTTTTGGAAAATCAACTTTAATGAGATTATACTTGGTTTAGTGTAGTAAATTTTGTAATTACATATAGATTAAAATAATGATTTCCTAAGAGATTTTGATGTAAATTTTACTGCATAACTTATGAAATGAATGTTTTAATTTAATGCATAATTATTAATNGCATAAATATTAATAAATATTTTTATTATTAATAAAAATATCTTAATTATTAATAAATATTTCCAAAAATTATATCTTAGTATTATTCTAATTTACCTGTTTCCAAACTGAGCTTGTATCCAGTGGACCTCTTGAAGTGGCTGGAGACTGACTGATGTCAGTGCCCCTTGACACTTACTTGTCATGCTCTGTTGACACTTAACATCTACACATGGGTTTCAGCATTAAAAATAAAATTAGTCCTGTTATTTTTTGTAGGTGAATGTTTTTCCTGTCTACCATGATATTGCATATTTAAATATAGAAAGACTTTTCTTTAATGTTAATAATTCTATGAAGATAATGTTTAAAATCTCTTGCTCAAATAATTGAATGTTTTTAAAGATTTTTTATAATTACTTTTCCCATAAATGTGTAAAATAAATTGTTTTTTTATAGGATACGATACTACCCACTAGATACAAAAATTGACAGTCACTAATACACACAGACCCAGGCGCACACACTCATACATATGTATATATGTGTCACAGTTTTAATAATGAAATTTGACTTGCAATTTCTAATTGAAAATGAAAGGTTAAGTTCATTATTGATGAGATGAATGGAAGTATGAGATTGCCTGAAATGTCAAGTACGAGTAAAACATTTTTTTATGCATACGGCACAATATTTAGAATAGAGCTATGAAATAACTTATATTCATATATTAACAAATGTAATTATTCAGTTTAATATTTAAAATTGTTTANTGGAGTAATTGGCCAGAATCCATATAGTCGTAGCTTATGACTTGATGGAGCTTGGCCAGACCTCAGAGATTCCAGATATAACAGGAATATATATAGTATATATATTAAAATGTCTATTGCTATGATTGAGATATAGTAGTTTTCCAGAAGCAACTTGTTCGATTCTGTTTGCGATCTCCGTTATCCTAGGAGGACCTGGGATATCCTGAAAGGTACACTCCCTCGGATGGGTTGTTACCTATAGACTGTCGGGTCTCATCAATCCAGGGGGTGATTTCCTTTTTCCACGGCAAGGGCATCACAACGAGAACGCTGCCCTTCTCTCGGGAGGGGGTAATGCTCAAACCTCCCGCTGGTACGCAACAATAGTGCTACCTGGGAAGCAGCATTGAAACTAAGTTTTGGGAATAAGAAGCCAGTAACGTTTTGGCGGCTAAAACTTCCAGAAACGTCAGCCTCTCACGCTATCCACTACGCCATGGGGGGAGACACTAATGTACCTTTGTGTCAGCCCGACTACCACAATGAACATTTTCTTTTTTACAGTTTTGCTAATTTTTATACATGACCTTTTTACTCACGAATTGACCAATAATATGTAAAATTATTAAAAATTTAAATGAATAATCAAATTTAATTAATTTAGAATATTTTTTCTTGGCAGCATTATGGAAATTTCTTTCTTCCAAATTTTGAATAATATTCCTAAGAACCTTGAATCTAAGTCCAGTAATTATAATAATATTATTGAAATAGCCATAAATAATCTCTTTCTTCATATTTTTATTACCTAATTTCATATATGCCACAATTCAATGGAATGTTAATGGGATCATCATAAATCTAAATAATTACTATAATTTTAAATAATAACAACTGTTGTGCTAATGACCATCTGCTCAATTCATTCTTGTGTTTTAAAGGGTATAATTGTCTATAAAAAAAAATTATTTTAGGTTCATGCTTTTGTAAGGAATTGAAGCTTTGATAATTTCCTAAAAGTGTGAAAATATGATGAAAATTTTTGAGCGGAAAAAACTAGATATTTCATTTGAATCCTAAAAAATTATTCATTACAAAAAAATACTAATTTTGGAAAATATCTTAAACAGTTGTTTAGTACTTCACTGTGAACTAAGTCTCATTTGCTTAAAGGTAATTTGAAATGAACTGGGAATTGTAGGAATAAAAATATATTGTTAAATAGTTTATTTATAAGGTCATTAAAAGAATAATTTTAAGTAATTAGTTATATTTACAAATTCCTTATTACATGAATTCTTTATCTGTGAACATTGGTCTCTTTAGTATTCTCTTAAGAATAGAACAACACTTACTAATTTATATATATA
>KZ807189.1:51526-75729 GCA_000696205.2 Oncopeltus fasciatus | reverse complement strand
TATATATATTTATGATTTTACTTGAACGATATATGTTACTGGTGGTTAGTGGAGCGGTGAGGGATAGCCTAGTAGTTGCGGACACGGAACTCCCGGTTTCGGGCACTTTCATAACCGCGCACAGGGCTAAGACACGCACCTCTCCTATGTAATTCCTACCTCTGAAATTTTCCTTCTGCCTTTGCGCTCTCGCCTTTACAGTGAAAATTCTAAATGCCGAAATAAATGGCTCGTCCAAACTTAGAGGTTTGACTTAAAACATTTTTACATATGAGTTTTCATAATAATGTTATAGTACATAAATGATACAATGACACTGCTAAAAAGACATTATACACCCACGTATTGTAATTTTTTCCGTGGCTGTAACAAAATCCAATAAACTGACAATTTTTCACTTCAGCCCTTCTCGAAACCCTTCTCCCCTCTCTTCTGTTTTACTGATTTTCTCCATTCAGAAGCGTTTCGTATATAAAACGTCAAATAAAATAAATGTCATCATATAAAATCATCTTATTTTGCTTATTCTGCTCAATAATTTCTCCAATATTCATAATGCACAGCTCAATGTGCCCTTAAGATTGAGGGTCTCTCTGTGGCAAGTACTCTTTTTTCTATCAAATTCTTACAGATTCCTCGGCAGCCGACCATTATAAACGATCCACTAAATTGAAGTAAACGAACGAGTAGAGTAAAATAAAAATAAAATTAATTAGAATTTTTTCAATTGAAAAGTAAGCAGGAACCAAATATTCTGGCTTTTGATAAATCATACTCCTTCTCTTGTTCCAGGTCAGCCAGAAATCATGGTAACATATGGACTCTGAGGAAGGGATAGTAGAAGGAAAAGATTCTTTAGTCGGCCTTCTTGAGCAAAATAAATATTGGATGGGTGTTTTTGTTTCGTTAATTTTTAAGTTGCACATCTAACAGGAGTGGTTGAAACTTGACCTTGATGGCGGTATCGAACGATGGGTAGATGGGTTCTGTACTTTCATTATATTTTGGCTTAAAGTCTTCAATATGAAGTACGGTGTTGCTTAAAAGTTATCCCTTTATCCTTAACAGAATGGACTATAGGAATGTTTATTTCATTAATACCACTTAATCTATAATTAATATAAAAATAATTTTAGTTGAAAACCAGTGTCTGTTTCACAAAATTCTCGAGTCTAATCACTTGCATCCTTCTAGACATATTTTAAACCCATAGTTTCCTTTGCCAAAATAAATATTGGATGGGTGTATTTGTTTCGTTAATTTTTAAGTTGCACATCTAACAGGAGTGGTTGAAACTTGACCTTGATGGCGGTATCGAACGATGGGTAGATGGGTTTGCCATGCAATCAGCAAAGAAAACTATGCGTTTAAAATATGTCTAGAAGGATGCAAGTGATTAGACTCGAGAATTTTGTGAAACAGACACTGGTTTTCAACTAAAATTATTTTTATCTTAATTATAGATTAAGTGGTATTAATGAAATAAACATTCCTATAGTCCATTCTGTTAAGGATAAAGGGATAACTTTTAAGCAACACCGTTCTTCATATTGAAGACTTTAAGCCAAAATATAATGAAAGTACATAAATTTCCTTTTAGATAGTTTTAAAAGTTAGATTCAAGTTCGAAGAATCTAATATTTGCACTTGAAAAATCAATGACCTATCAGTTTAAAGTAAGAAGCAGTTTGATTAGTGCTCTTTTTTCTTATGAACTACTTCTTACTAAGAAATCTATATGAATTTAAAAATGTTCATTGATATTTAGGTAACTTTAACTAGTTAAGTTACTTGTAAATTCGTTTTCTTCGAATATTAACTAAAACAAATAATAAAATAATTTAAATATTTTATTTGGTTGTGGTATTTTATCCCTGTTCCCTTGCACAAAAATTGTTAAAATTTACGTGGGATTATATACCACAAAAAAATTATATCTAGAAAATGTACTTCCCCTCGTCTAGTTTACACATCATAAGAGCTAGNAATGAAAGTACATAAATTTCCTTTTAGATAGTTTTAAAAGTTAGATTCAAGTTCGAAGAATCTAATATTTGCACTTGAAAAATCAATGACCTATCAGTTTCAAGTAAGAAGCAGTTTGATTAGTGCTCTTTTTTCTTATGAACTACTTCTTACTAAGAAATCTATATGAATTTAAAAATGTTCATTGATATTTAGGTAACTTTAACTAGTTAAGTTACTTGTAAATTCGTTTTCTTCGAATATTAACTAAAACAAATAATAAAATAATTTAGATGCAATCATAATAAATAAATAAAAAATTGAAATTCCTTCTTCATAATCTTATATCAAAAAGTTGTACTGTAAGAATTCCAGATGTTTAATGTTTAGACTTGGGAAATCAGAAATTGTAAATGTTTGAATTATGTTTGAAATTAATTCTTCTTTAGAGTTTCAAGCTTTATAGGGGCTTCGAAGGTAAGTACAAGAATGGGATAATTTTAATTTGGAGCATACTGAATACTGACAGGAGTTTTTCTCCTTGAGCTATAATGAAATAGCTACTTAGTTCATATCTTAAATTATCTTTGAAAGTTCAATGGTTTGTAGAGGCATGATTGTTAAAGAAAGTTCTTTGATTTATAAAAAAAATTAGTTTTATTTAATAAAAATTAGTCTAATCCATCGTAAAAAAAATTCTACAAACTACATAGAATTAAAGAGGAAATACTTTGGCATTACAGGAATAAAGACATTACATAAATGCATAATTATATCGAAGCAGTCCTCCTTTAGTGGTGATGATGTAAGTGGTGATCATGAATGTCAGCGTGGTGGTCGACGTGGTGATCGACATGGTGGTGATTGACGAGATGGTGGTCAACGACGACGTCTTCGTGGTGGTGGTGGTGGACAGTGGGCTCGTGGTAGTGGTGGAGGTGGCGGGGGTGGTGGTGGATCGGGTGATGGTGGATGTAGTGAGCCACCGGCTCAGGGTGGACGTGAACCACGCGAGCAACCACCCTAGGAAAAAGAAAAAGATTACTTCGATAACACTTTGAATTGGCTTTAGTGGTATAAGTAAACTGTTGGCGTACATCTTCAGTGGAGTTCATTACTATGGACAACCCACGGGGGATTGCCATGAGATAAAGTAGGTAAATCGAGAGGTTGCATCAGCCGATTGACTTACAAGCAGCATTGATTGTCAAGGGATCTATTTCATGCTTCAGTCAAGTATTTACTTCCATCACTGATGCTGAAGATGTATGTAGCATCGGAATTTTTTTTTTTTTTTTTCTTCCGGAAGGCCTGCAGAAATAAGTTAGTTCAAAGGTTTGAGGGTTGAGTGAAACATGCGACAGTCGATTGACTAATCACTTCACTATGCATCCAGAGAGTCAGTGTTGCCAATCAACTTTGATGAAGCACGCAATAGAATGGGGAGGAACTGTCCGTCACTTGATAAAGTTACACCAACAGCTTACATTTATGATTTCATAAAATTTAAAAAAAACTTATTGCTTCTTTAATATATAGGAGCGTATTTCTATTGTTACTTTTAGTAAATAAAATCAGCAATAGGCAGTAGGTCTTTTTCAGAAATTGCTCCACTGCTTTCAGCGATGTACTCTATTAACAGTGACAGTATCTCTAAGTTTGGTACAGGACTATTCTATGAGCTAATTAATAAAGCATTTTTTATAATTAAGAAAAAGAAAAAAAAAATTAATAGCAATACATTTGATATATTGAAAACAGTTTTAGTTATCACTAATTTTGTACTTTAGTACAAATGATGTATCCATTTTGTTTTATAAACATGCATTAATGTTCAAGTGATAAGATGGTACCCATCATCTCTGAGAAGTTACACAAAAATTTACTGGTATAAATTGACAAGTTACAATTGGTAAATCGTTTGAAAGCTGCCTTTGATTTTACTTCAAATTTTTATTATTTTAATCATTTATTCGATATTTAATTTTATGATAAGTCGATGTGAAAAGACTGTGATTAATAAATTTTTGGTACACTATGTTAGAATTCTAAATTACTTCGGTAAAATTACAGATTGCAATAGAAGTACAATTGTTTTTCGATTCTTTTCATGAAGTATGTAGCTTTAAATAGCTGTCAATTTGATTGTATCCATTGGCATTTATTTACTTAGTACAGCTATGATTGGAAGTCGTATGAGGAAGGTTATAAAAACTGGTTTCTAAGGTACCTCCTGGCCTAGTTGAATTTTATCAATAATTTCAGGTGAACTTAGAAGGAAAGAATAATATCAAACGATTCATGACATTTAGTAAATTGAAAAATTGAATTGAATTTGAAAAATATTGAAGAATTGTTACATGCCCAGTGATTTTTCTCAAAATTGATATTCTTATTTGATTTCTACTTTAACCATTTATCCAATAATATATCTGGAAGTTCAAAATGTTAAATGATTTGTAAGTTTAAATTATAGAGTGAACTACTTACGGGCTTGAGAAGCTGGGTTCTCCAGAAACTAGAGCTACAACCAAGATGAGTGACGCAATCTGCAAAAAGAAGAAAAACAATTGTAGAGTTCGCTATTGTTCGAGAAAATTATATTTCTATACTCCTGGGGATTATAAACTTCATTACTCCATTGTAATCCAGAGGGCGCTAAGAAGAGGAACGGTGGCAATGAAATCGTACGCCCTCAGGGTTAGTGTAAGAAATGAATTAGTTCATGAGAAGTTGACATTAGTTTTATCATTTCTTGAGGTTATTTGAATATTTAACCAGTAATGTTTTTAATAAGAACTTTTTCTTTCTTTTTTTTTACTATAGTTATTGATTTCATGTACCGAGAATCATGAGTGGGCATATCTATCTAATTTAATATCAACAGAAAAAAAGGTTATAAAAATTGTAAGCTATTAGAATTTACTGTGGACATTTTTGAAAATTAAAATGTTTCTTGCTTTAAAGAACGGGTAAATTGTCAAAATTCAACCATATTAATATCAATTGTGTGCTTAATGGTTTTGGATTAAAATGTATGTTCCATTCTGATTATTAATTAAACGTTTAAAACGAGAGGAGGGGAATGATAGTCTGCTAAGAATATAGATGATTGTGATTGAATTGTTCTATACCATCTGTAGACATTATCTCTTTTTCATTCTCGAAGTGTAAAGTATTGACAGTACTTAATGTTTTGAAGAAAAAAAACAATTTATATTTATGAACTAATAGATTTCTAAAGAACGTCATAAAACATACTAATATCAAAATCACATCTGTATAATAATCAATTACAACCAAGCTACCAGCAAACTGTCAGTAGGATAGGCACTAACAAAATTTGTTTTCTTATTTCCAGATCGATTTGATTTCAAGTTTTATCTTGACTACTATATTGTTTAGTAAACGTTACAACTTGAAAGTTGTTAGTGTAAGTAAAAAGTAAGCAACGTTTAGTGGAAGACCAGCAGATTATGCCAGGAGTGAGAGGAAACAGCAGGGTATATCTTGTGTGACCACGAATTACTTCGTGATTATATATTGTGGAATACTATGGATGGGCAATTGCCATACCTAAGTTCATCGTAAAGGCTCATTCCTAGGACGTACAGAGTAAGTATATCACCAGACTGTTTTAGAGGGTCTAAAGTACATCTTGGATAAGTGAACTCTGAGTTTGAGGGAGTATAACTTCATTTGTCAGTGTATTTGAACTTATAAAGATAAATGTATAATATTTGTTTCAAGTTTTAACAGAATATTGTCCTCAGAATATTGGTAAATTGTTGTCCTCAAATGAAAAACGACTCGTTATATTACTTTAAAAACCTCTCTTTAAAAGTGACTTAAAAAATATTTATTTCTCGGTGATTTACCTAAATTTTGTAATTGTTTCTTTATAAAAGAATCGATAGACTTTATAAGTGAACCCTCCAAGAACACATAATAGTCAGCATTGGCATACATTTTTTCGGAACAGTGTATGTAACGTTTGATTTGATGAAAGGTGTATAGGAAATATTAAAAACAAATAGATTCTATTTGACACACCTGTTCTCGAACAATGGTCATTTCTTCAGACTAATAATAATAATTTAATTATTTATTAACACTGAATATCGTACTCATATCATACATTAGTCAAAATGTGCTAGAAGGAGCTAGAAAATGTAAATTTTAACAATTTTTAGTGCAAGGGAACAGAATAAAAAATCAAACTGTCCTTGCCAGGACTCGAACCTGGATCTCCTGCTATCCGGGCCGGTGCATTTACCATTATGCTACCTAGACAAGTCTGATAAATTATTAAGTTCACTTGCACTAAAAATTGTTAAAATTTACGTGGGATTATTTACCACAAAAAAATTATATCTAGAAAATGTACTTCCCCTCGTCTAGTTTACACATCATAAGAGCTAGGAGGACTTTTCGCTTTGAGAAAAGCTTAATGAATATCAATGTTTAAGGCTATATGTATTAATTGATATAAAAAGCAATTATTCATTAATTAATTATTAGAGATAAAATATAATGACGCCTTTAGTACTATGCAGCTAATAAAATCATTATGCTATTTGAGAAAACGAATGAGAAAATTAATTACAAACCTTTCAAATTCAAAGTTATATAAATGGATGGTTAGGGATGGTATATAATAAAGTCTAAGAATGGTTGATTTAATGATTAGGAAACTAATTTTTACTTCTAGCTTGAACAAATACCGCTGTGATAGTATTTTTATTTTCAGAATTTTAAATTTAGTTTTTAAAAATATTTTGTTATTTTTTTTAAGTGTTAGCCTCCCTAGGGACATAATGGGAGGGGTCTGTAAAGGTTCCCATCCCATTCTAAAAATCCAAGACTCCGGACAAGCTTTTATTGATTGATAAAATCATGCCCTGGACTGGATTTCAAACCGTAGAGCTAGGATTGTGAGATCCGAACGGATCCTAAGAGCTATCATGGCGCCCCTATTTTGTTATTTTTATTTCAAATTAACTTAAATTGTAATTAACATTAATTAATTAAATAATGATATTATGTATTGTAAATTAATTTGTATTGAGTAGGTTCTATGACGTTTGACCATGATTAATTAATTATGATTGATTTTCTTAAATAAATTTACTGGAATGAATGAATGAGATTTGCTCGTGGGTTACTTACGGTGAGCACGGAGGATGCCATGTTGTATTGGTGGATTGCTGAGGTCTAGCTGATGACAGGCTGACCGCCTACCCCAGTATATATACCCGATCGGCCGGTAGAGGTGGCTGCCTAAACGTGCCCTGCACCCCCGATTAGATTTCTATTCGGCCGTAGGGGCGGGAAAGTGATCTGTGTACAGGCCGTACAGGAGGGCTTTTAGTGCCTTAGGCCTGGAAGTCTAGCCGCACCACAGAGCGGACGTCGTGGCCAGCGGCCAAGGCGGTGTGAATGGTGCACTTAACTGCACCAGCGCCTCCTTGAATGTAGAGAGGTGATTTTATGTCGGTTGTAACTAGCGAATCGTTCAGTTGGGATAAAGAATTAAAAAAGCTGATATCATTTCGTTTTCTCATAGTAAGAGACATAATAATGGAAATTGGAAAATGGGCAATTGTGAGAAACGACAATTATCTTTATTAAATGTTTTTTGTTGGTCAAGGTAGATCCAAAAATACAATTTAAAAAAAATTGTATTTTTTAATTATCTGCCAACGTTTCGGCATACAATGTAAGCCATCTTCAGGGCTATTGGTCATGAAAATGGGATCCTGGTGACATAACGCCCCCTCTCGCCTTCATGATAGCCTTGAAGATTGCTTACAATGTAGCCGAAACGTTGGCAGATAATTTTTAAAAATACAAATTTTTTTAAATTTGTATTTTTATGGATCTACCTTGACCGAACCCCAACAAAAACAATTAATACAAAAAACTTAATGTGCTTATAGAAGATAGATAAGAAATTTGCTCAAATAATCACATTATATGAACAAGCCGAGATGATTAGGCTTCACTAAAGCGCTTACCTATTAACATCGTATAATAAACTTATATACCTTGACCGAACCCCAACAAAAAACATCTAATAATAATATCTACGATCAAAAAAACTCTCCATTTGGAAAGTTATCTTTGGTTCATCATGTAACTATAACGGAATTCAGATCATAAGGAGTTTAATTAACTATTAAGGTGGAAGTAGAGATTCTCCTTTTGTCGGTGGCTAGAACAAATAATGAAATCTGTAAACACAAATGAAAGAAGCTGTCAAAATTCAGTGATGTCATATTGATATAACGAAATGGACAATATTAGTTTTGTTCCCATTTAATCGTATAAATTGTGATAAAATAATGCTAAAAAATACAAGTGTTGTATCCTGGAAAGCTTTTAAAATAACATTGTTTCATAAAGCAGCTTTTTTATTTGTGCTATGGTTTTCAAAAACTTTTAACCTTTCAAATGGATATAAGTTTTCCAATTTGAGTTATTTCTATCTCTTCATAAGGAGTGAGGATAGAAAAAATTCTTTCAAAGTTCTGTAGTTGGAAGTAGTACTATGTTTCCTGTGTAACAAGAACAAAACATATGGAAGAAGATGGCTTACAATGTAAGCCGAAACGTTGGCAGATAATTATTTTAAAAATGCACTTTTTTTTAAAATTTGTATTTTTTTGGATCTACCTTGATCGAACCCCAACTAAAGTCACATGGACTGTATTACGCTTTTCCTTCGGTTGGGTTTTATTGGAACATTTGGAGTTAATACTCTGTTATCCACGGAAGATCAAATCGTGAGCATCTAAAATGGATATAGTAAGCAGTGAGCAACCATTTCAAATATCACCTGAAATAAAACGTCCACGGAGCGGAAACAATGATTTGAAATTTACGTGGCACAACGGTACAGCGATAAAATTCATTGTTTTGTGAAAAATATTAACAGTCTAAAGAGTCGATTGGGTAGTTCTATGATTTTCATAGGATAAGTATGCAAGCACTTTTGCTTTACTGTGGAAATCACGACTTTATGTATTACAATATGTGTCTCATGAAATTTAATTATATAATTACAATGAATGTCGTACTTATATCACATATTAATAAAAAAACAGTCCTCTTCCAAAATAATTAATGACTGAATAAAATTTGATAAAGTAGATTAGAGCCAAAATCAGCCATAACAGAAATTTTCTTTAAGTGTTAGCCTCCCTTTCCAGCCCTTAGAGTCATGTAGGGAGGGGCTATCTACAGGTTGCCACCCCATTCTAAACACCCATGGCTCAGAACAACGTTTTAATTATAAATAAAAAATTGACCTGGGCGGGATTTGAACACGCAGTGCTAGGATTGCGAGACCTGAACGGATCCCATGAGCTACCCCGGCGCCCCTTGAGAATCTATTTATTTTAACATTTAAAATTATTAAATATCTATTTAATATTTTATAAACACCTTGCAGAGGTGTGCCTCTAAATCATTTTTTATTTTTACTAGAGATTAATTTTGATAAATCGAACGTTATTTACACTGTGGCGAAAAAATAATTAACTTTAATTGAACATGAATTTGAAAGTTGGGTCATTGGTCACCTCTCTTTATGTGATTGTAGCTCAATGTTATTTTTAATACTCATTGTAATCAAATTACAAAATGTATTTATTTTAACAGAATGAAATAAGTAAATAAAGATTAAAAGAATGGTAGAAAAAATGTACGTGAGGTTAGATATTATTTTTTAAATATTTTGACGTCACTGAATTTTGACTGCGTCTTTCATTTGTTTTTACAGATTTCATTATTTGTTCTAGCCACCGACAAAAGGAGAATCTCTACTTCCACCTTAATAATTTTTTTTAATTAATTATTACATTCTGTAAAATAATATACATTTTGTGATTTGTTAACAATGTTGCTCGATTGGCTGCGAATACAATAGTACCCCCCGTACTATCTCTCCCCCAGAGATCGGCCACTGCCACAACTATAATTATATTTTAAGTGAAAAAAAAAAAAAAAAAAATCATCAAAATTATGTGATAAGTGATCCTTGTACATCAATGCTTCCAAATGCCTTCAGTAAAAAAAAAAAAAAAAATGTTCCTAAGAAGTTAATTTTTTGTTCTTAAGATTTGAAAAATTTTGGTAAAATAACGGAAAAAAACAGATAAAATCAAAATGTCGAAATGAAAAAATCTACTCGGCAAACCTTCCCTGCCTGGTTTCGTCGTATTATTCGTTGTGGACAGTGCTCTGCGTTACGTACGCCATGTTCCACCTGTATGCTTCCACCACTTACCCATTTACCGAAAACAGAGGGCATTTTTCTTCCTATTTCTTTGCTCTGGTTGTCCAGAAAAACCCCTCTGCCTTTTCGTGCAGCCGGTAATCACAGGGTCTATGGGACTGAAGCATCGCATAACAGGGGCCTCTTTCAAAACAGCAGGAAATGCGGCATTTACCTGGCTTTTGTGTCGATGTTTGGAGTGGATCAGCAGATATTTTTGCTTAAGTAGAAAAATCCGGCGGACTCACAGAAACAGCTGTACTCCCGCATTTCATTTGAATTTAGGCATAAATAAGCGTAAATAGACTAGATAGATGTTCATGTAGGCTTCCACAGTCTCCAGGAATATTCATAAATATTTCTTTTGGGTTTGGCCTTGTAGTAAAGTTTCTTCGAACAAGCTTAGTCTACTTTCAGCCCTGAAATCACATGTGATGTACGAAAGTTTGGCAAGAAGAAACTTTACTACGTACACGGCCCGGCCCGGAAGAAATATTTATGAGTAGATAGACTAACTTGTTCTCTTGGCATGGCTGACCCTTGCCGACTGGGAGACAAAGGAATACCCTTAAAGTAGGGGGAAAACACCGCTCCTGTAAATGTAGGAAAGTATGTAGTAAATGGGGAAAGTGGCTGACACTATGGTTTTCTGCCTAAAATTCTTACCTCTAAGTCAGCCTCTTTGGATCAAGATAGCAGGGCTCAGGGTTCCCCTCCAAACCTCTATGTGTAACTCATCACATGTGATGTCATAAGACAGAGGAGTGAATTCCTTACCTCATAGTAGTTGACGTCATAGGAGCGACGTGGGTGGGATCAAAGAGATTTTTAGGCGAATTTCCTACCTCATCCCTGGGAACGTCATAGGAGCGAATTTTCTACAGATTAGTAGAGATTTTAGTGAATTTCATATCTCATAGCTTATGACGTCATAGGGGCTAATTTTCCACAGATATTTTAGAACATTTCCTACCTTATTGGATGTGACATCATAGGAACGACCTATCTCCAAGTGGGGTCTCATAGATCTCAGCAAATAGAGATTTATGGAGACATAGTGAGTCTTGAGCTAAGCAACCAGCTTAAAGGTGCTTACTTTCCTCCAATTTTCATTTCAGATAATAGTATCAAATTTGTTATTTACTCTTATTTATGCCTTTTCTTTTTTATAAAAATATATTTTTTAAAATAAACATTCCCAATAAGAGTGAGCAGTGAGCAGTGAGCATTCCTATACATTTCTCACAGACGTTTATGCGCAAGCTAGGAGCGGGAATCCACGGCGCACAAAAGCTGGCGCGTTTAATAAGTACTAATACGCCTTCCTTTCTAAATAACTTCCTTATCAGTGGAGGAGATAGCCCGCCATCTTATCAGCGAGCCGAGTGAGGAAGGAAACCGCGTCTCTATTAGAGTCCTCACCGCTGTCGCTATCTCTCCCGGGGGGCTTATCGCTAGTGTGCGGCCATTTCTGACGCTTTAGCGAAGGAACATCTCACTCTTTGAAGACGCCATTAAGACGTGTTTCTCAGCTTTCCATTCTGTTCTTGGGGTAGTAAACACATTTAGTGAAAAAGTGAAAGATAAAATGACACGACGGGCTATGAAAGCTTATATAAGCTTATTATACGATGTAAATAGGTAAGCGCTTTGCTGAAGCCTAATCATCTCGGATTGTTCATATAATGTGATTATTTGAGCAAATTTCTTATCAATCTTCTATAAGCACATTAAGTTTTTTGTATTTGTTGTTTTTGTTGGGGTTCGTTCAAGGTAGATCCACAAAATACAATTAAAAAACAAATGTATATTTTTATAAATTATCTGCCAACGTTTCGGCTTACATTGTAAGCCATATTCAGGGCTATCATGAAGGCGAGAGGGGAGGTTATGTCACCAGGATCCCATGTCATGACTCATATTAAGTATTTGTATTTTCTGAGAGCTATAAGTACAACTAAGCTTCTTCGTAGCTAAATTAATAAAAAAAAAAAGAAGTTTTAGTCACACTTGACATTTAGGTAATTCCCCACCCAATCATCTTGTTTTGGACAACAACAAACTCAGTGTTCTAATTCACATTTAAAAGCGACATGCTGATTTTCATTTAAAAAACAAAAAAAAAACTACAAACCGTAAAATTAAAATTTACAGTTCAAATAAACTCCCACTACTATTTGTTTAATTTCGCTAAAACATTAATTTTATCGATAAAAAAATCATTGGTTACTTTGGCTTATATTACTCTATCATCCGACACCTCTATCGGTTCAATTTTGCTCAATAACAAACTTAGCGTTACTTTCTTTTAGTATTTAATAGCTACATGCTGAATTTTATTTATAAATAAATCCAGAGTTCAACCTGATCTTTTTTAGGCGCACACAGACACATACACTTATATATACAAAAAGAAAATATACTTACGAATTAAAAAAATTAATTAAAAAAAAAAGATTCCTGTCTTATATTAACTAATTTATAGTAAATATATTAAAGGGTATTTATAGGGCATAATCTAGAAGTTGATTGCCCTCCATTATGATCTACTATACTATACTTACGAATTCATTATTTTCTAGTACACATACTTAATATTACTAATTAATATTATAATATTAATTCTAACAGAGGAAACTTATTTTTGGAGAATAGTGGGGGTAGGGGGGGGTCGATATTGATCGATATCCATCATTAATCAAATTACTTTGAAATTATTTTAAATTTAAAACAATTAATGCAATATTTCTCATATGGAGCTTCAATAGATAACACATCTTTTAATTTAAGATAATTCTAAATACTACAAAACCTTCATAAAATTCTAAATGTATCTATATTATGTGTTTGTTAACCTTTGTGCTGTTGATGGCTCGGAGGGAACGCAAAAAAGAAGAAAAAGCATCAGAAGAAAATTACAGAAGACGTACCCATGGCAACACAAAACCTGTCTTTTCGAATAAAAAGAGAGTCCACTATTTATCTACAATTTAGGTTTCCTCAAAATTATTGTTGGAAGAAGTGGAGAAGCCAATACCCCACCAAGGGACGGAGAAAATACTATTGTTCAACACTTTCACAGTTAACTTAAATAAAGCACTCCGTTCTTGTGTGTATATACCATAATAAATTTATGTATTTTCCTGTAGGGAAACGTACTAGATTATACAAAAAATGCAAGGGAATAGAATAAAAAAAATCTTACCACTCTCCAATGCAGGAGATCCGGGTTCGAGTCCCGGCTGAGGTGATAGGATTTTTTTATTCTATTCCCTTGCATTTATTGAATAAAATTAATGTGGGATTAAATAACACAACTAATATCAATATTAAAAAAAAAAAAGACATACTAGATTATATTTAAGCATCATTAAATTTCCTACAGAAAATATAGTAATAGAGAATGACCCAATGCTCCAATTTTATCTAATTCTACTAATCTTCAACGATCCTTCCAAAAAGTGTCTGTGTTTTTTTAGGATAAAAAAAATGATGTTATAATAAAAACATGAAATAATTATGTCTGGGAGTGATGAAAATCATTCTGATAGCAATTGCAATAGCAATCCTCAATAGCAATAGCAGTCCCTCAATAGCAATAGCAATCCTCAATAGCAATAGCAATCCTCAATAGCAATAGCAATCCTCAATAGCAATAGCAATAGCAATAGCAATCGCAATAGCAATCCTCAATATCAATAGCAATCCTCAATAGCAATAGCAGTACCTCAATAGCAATAGCAATAGCAATCCTCAATAGCACTCAATAGCAATAGCAATAGCAATCCTCAATAGCACTCAATAGCAATAGCAATAGCAATCCTCAATAGCAATCCTCATCTTAACTTATCAAAATTAATGGAAAGTTACAAGATTTGGAAGTTTCCTGGAACTACCAATTGATTATGGAAATTTTTCTACATCATCATCAGAGGTCAATTTCTGTATGACCTTAAACTATGACCCATAAACGTATCCCCTTCAGCCGAAGAATGTTACTAAGTCAACCCTTTCTATATAACATACAAATTAAAATTATTACATGTTTTAATAGGGCATTTTATATTTAGTGGATTAGTAATATTTTTCAAAAATATTTTATGTAATATTTTTAGGTTTCTATAACTATGGAATTAGCCACATTCTGTATACTTTCAAAATATCTGAGATTTGTTTTAATAATCATATTTGGTCAAAATTGTAATTCCGTTGGGCAATTTAAAATTCGGTTTTCTCATAAATGTTATCTAAGAATTAATCTTTGTACATCGCAATTGTCGAAAAGGTCATATGATTGGAGGAATAAAAGCCCAGATCTGGACTGACCTGATTTAAAGTACAAGCAATACGTAATTTCCCTGCCTTCATTTTCTCATTGTACCGTATTATAACATTACTACAACCCAGCGATATTATTATTATTAATATATAAAAATATATACGATTTTGTTTTATTAATATATAACAATATTAATATTATTGTATTAGTATGCCTCCAGTTATCTCAGTTTTTATTTTGTTTCCTTGAAATTTTTTTTTGAGAATTTAAGGTCAGCCAATTAAAGCCCAAATTTTTATGTAATTATTTGGGTATATTCATCATTATTTTACAAAAAGTAATTTCCTCTGCAAAAAAGTCCTCAAATTTTAAAATAAAGAAACGAACTTTGGTGTAATTTGTCATTACAAGAACTGCTGTAAGAGTTCGTAATGGGTGAATGCGTAGGGAAGAAGGGGGAGGGTGGATATGACATTGAGAACTCTTAAATATCTTTGTTATTAATCGTATAATAAAAAAAAAAAAATTGCTGCTTATAATTAGTATAAAATATAATTTAAATAAAAAATTGTATATCCTAAAATTATTTTGTGTATAATCATGTTGAGGAATATAACAACGAAGTTTGAGCAGTTCATCTCCTCTTCCCTCCGGTAAAGTCAAGATTTTTCCTTTATCCCTCAATATCCTTTCTGGCTGGTAAGATTTATTGAGCCGTTTACTCTTATCTATGTTCGTCTTTAAAAAGTTTGAAATTTTTTTAATAATTATTTATTATAATATATTTTTAGTATTAAAAATTGCTTGATTGGATGAAAATGTCTTATAGTGTGTAATGTTAATAAATGTTATACTACATTGGACTCATGTCAATCATATTTTGAAAATAAGTCTCTAGACATTTTGAAGGATCTAAGCAAAGAAACTGTGATAAATATATCTATGAATTGAAATACATATAATTCCTCGTCCCTACTTTTGATTTTTACTCGCTTTCTCTATGTAAGGTTTACATTTGGGGACATTTTTCTGCAATTCGAATTATCGGAAACAATAACTATATTTTCATATTAGTGGTTTTGCAGGAAGACAAATTAGAGAAATCATAATATCAAGGAAGGTGGGGCCTAATCATAATATTTTACCAGGTTACCAGATATATTTTTTACCAAGATATACAAGTATAAGTTACCAGGTATATGTTACCATGTATACCTGGTATAAATTACCAGGTGTAAGTTATCAGATATATGTTACCAGGTATAAGTTACCAGATATACTAGGCCCCACCTTAATTGTTTCTAATTTATGCAACAAATTGATAGAAAATAATGTATAATAAATTAATAAAACATACTTTAATGTTATTTTCCCAGAAGAAATGAAATGCTGAAATAGCTGAAATCCAGGCAGAGCAAATGGGAAACAGAGGGATACCCCTTATTTAAAATTTTAATATTTTCGTTACCACTTATAAAATATATAATCTAGACTGGAAATTTAGCAAATTTTTAAAAGAATTTGTTTTTGACAACACCGAAGGTGGGGGATTTGGATTGTTGGGGGATCAAATTGAATTTATTTTCGATTTCTAATATTATCTGTTATAATTAGTGCTATAAAAAGTTATGAAGCAGAATATATGCAAAATTTAGTTTTTTTATTGTTTATTTTCTGTGATAATTCAACGAAAGTCGCATAATAAAAAGGATTTTTTAAAATAAGAAAGAAATGTTGAGTGCCACCCTCCATCTCTTCCCTTCAGATTGGCCTAATGCCATCCAAAGGGACATTACCTCTTATCTTCATTGTTCTTCTGGGATTTAAGGCCATTTTATAAATTTATTTTAATTTATGTCCGCCCTAAAAGAAACATAGGAGTCAATAAAAAGTTAAAATTCAAATATTCATTAAGTACAATAATGAGGAATTCCTATGGTTTTAGCAGCAGCTGCATGACTGGATTTCATTAATAATTATTTATTTATCATTGGTCACCTTCCCTTCTCATGTGATTGATATTGAATGTCATTTTTTTTTCTAATTCATTGTGGCGATCAAATTACAAAACGCTTTAATTTAACAGAATATAATAAATAAATAAAAGTTTAAAAAAAATTTACATTACTTGTCTTAGCTATTGTTTTAAACATTGTCGCCTCCCTCCTTTTGGTAAGCGGGGCCTCATTGAAAACCCCCATTGAAACCTCCCGGTTTCGCATGTGCCGAGCATCCTTATTCAAGCGAGGGAGGACAATTACAAAACTAAGCTGTTGTCAAAGAGGTCATTATCTAGCTGAAGATGTCCAGTATCGATATATAGGGGTCGGTAATGCGCGCTCTTGAACGCGAGTTATGTCATGCGGTAGTCATGAGGCCACTCACGCCACAGCTCGCCCATCTCTCCTCGCATACTGAGCATTGTTCCACTTCCTGTCTACCGGTGCCGTTTTCATCTCTGAGGAAGTTTTCTGCCTCGAACCTATAGTCATTATTCTGGAAACACTCATTTTTCTTCATATTCCTCCTTTTTTTTATTATATATATATATGAAGGGTTAACTTCACTTTCACCTCCCCACCCCATAATGGCTCAGAATAACCTTTTATTTATCGATAAAAGCTAATCCAGCGCAGAGCGAGATTTGCGAGACACGAACAGAGCCCTTGCGCTACCCGGGCGTTCCTGCAAATCACTTTGATATCGAAATGGCGTTCGATTTCATTTCTAGCCAGTGGGGTAAGTTAGAGAACCTAAAATTTTCAAAAATCCATAGCAGGGAAGCGCTTTAAACTATGTATTATACACATAAATACAAGAAAATGAAAAATATACATATCGAAAATATCAGCAAGTTTATACTCAAGGCCTAACAGCAGGAAAATATGTTCCAACCTCAAAATAAACCCTCTCAGATTTATATTTAAACATCTTCCTTAATCAAGAAATCAGCCCTTGCAATGAATAACAGAAGAGTGAAAATTTTAAGATTTCTCCTTCAAAGTTGGTAAACTTCTCCAGTGCAAAAAAAAAAAAATTATAAGAATATATTCTGCCTAATGGGAATTAGCGAAAAATTGTACTCCATCTATTCAAATTTTTCAACAGAGAATATAACACAACTCCAAATTGAAGAGTTTGACCGTTGGAGTAGTTTTAAATTGTTAGCACCTCATTTTACCTTTTTAAATGTGACGAATTGGTCACGAATTGGAATTCATAAAATGATCCACATTGTAGGAACAGATATAATTAAAGATAGGCAAGTTCGAGTCTAAAAAGCGTAGAAGGAACGAAGAAGTCAGTAGGAGGTAGAAGGAAAGTGTGAATTAAATATTATCAAGGCAGTCTAATTGAAGTATTCCGATCGCGTTAAAGATACGTTGGCTTGCCTGAAAATTTCACTTAGTTCGGCCGGCATTTCACTTGTGCGCATAACATAGTAATGCGTTGGAATTTGTACGGGACATTTTACCCAAGGCAGTACAGCAAACGTCCTGGATAACGCTCTCGTGCATCTTGAAGAAAACTTGTTCACTCTCAATTTCAGCTTAGGACTAAACTTTTAGCTCATATTCCTAAACTATTATTATATATATAGTTTGTAGGTTATTGAGGATTTTAGTCAAATAATTTTTCAGTCAAGGCCCTTATTATTTGACCAAAATTCTCAATAACCTACAAACTTTATTTAAAAACCTGGTCGATAACTCACTCATCATATGTATATATATATATATAGTGTGTGTGTGTGGATGGGTATCAAGATATTAATTAAAAATACAATTTTTCATCACCATCATTAAGTGTGGGGCTCAAGAGAAAAAATTTGACACTGAACTAGAAATTTTTGGCCTCAGTTACAGTAATCTTAACGGTACTCATCACTGTAATGAAATAATTGTTCGATCATAAATTATTTTATTTGCGTTTGTTCAATAACAAGATCTTTAAACTCGGACAATTAAGAAGGATGGTTTATCACAACCAAAACTGGATTTAAAACATTTTGACGGTTTAGTAATAGAAATTAAATTAAACTCACTATAATATGAAACATAATTGAAACTAATTTTAACTCATCACATTCTTATTAAAATAATTTAAAATTTACAAGTAGATTTACTTTATAATCAAGTTCAAAATATTATGATTAAATGACTACGATGTTAAATTAACCAAGTTAACAAAGTACCTTCATGGTAATTTATTGTTATTTCGGAATGTAAAACAATGGATATTTATTTAGTTTTTTGTTCCTTAATATTTTAAAAATAAACTAGATTATTATGAAGTATAGTACATATACAAAGAAAAACGCAATGCGGTGTTTTTATGTTCTTTTAAATTTAATAAAATTTAAATAATAAAAATAAATTAATAAATCTAGGAGAAAAATAAGCTCGAATCTTCTCACATAATAACTTTTAATAGTATTTGTTTCATTTTCATTCAATCCTATTTCAGTGCAACATTGTAAACCATCTTTAGGGCTATCATGAAGGATCAAACCCTACCTCTCAGTCATAAAAATGGGATCTCGGTGAGACAACGTCTCCTCCCGCCTTCATGATAGCCCTGAAGATGGCTTATAATGTAAGCCGAAACGTTGGCAGATAATTTTAAAAAATACACATTTTTTTAAATTGTTTTTTTTTTCTCGATCTACCTTGACCGAACCCCAACAAAAAAACATCTAACAATGAATGTAATATTGCTTATTTTTCTGTGTTAACTCTCTTAGAGGCGTTTTGGGCTCGTATATACACGTAAGAGTACAAACTATCTACGTACTGTATGTATTATCTGAACTATACTCCTTTAGCGTTAACGGACCACCTTGATAACTGAAAATATTTAGTCGTTCGTTACTGTAATAACCATAAACTTATTTAATTATATCTAGATTTTGACCTCTGAAGCCTGTGAGTATATAGCTGTATTTACATTTCTCATGTGTAGTGATTTGTAGTTACCTGGGCTTATTCTCAAAATATTAGTATTTTTTCACTGTAATCTGAATCTACCTCTTATTTTACTTAGATTTTCGCTTTAAGAGGGTATGTTACAAGGGACGAGTAGATCAGATACTTTATTGGCGATTAACTTGAACTCTTTTGGTTACAGAAAGATCAAACCGGAACCTAAACCGCTTATATGAAATCTCATATTTGTAGTACCCATTTACCATCACGTTGCAGCTATTATTCTACTATTGATGGCAGAGGTCTGCCAGAGAAGCGTGTGTTTCAGTGTGACCCCGGCCTTCTTTCAACATTGAATTGGAGAGAGCTGTAAGGGTCGGTAGAAATTCAGCTCACATCTACCATTTTCGAGCAGACCCATCCAGCTATTAGGTTATGCAGATGACCAGAACATTGTGAGACAGCGGTTACCATCCGATTTTGAAGGAGAAAACCCAACAGTTAAATTTGATTTTTTTTTAAAGTTAAAAAGAAATCTCAGAAGACCTTAAATGTTTAGTGAAACGGTAAAAGAAACACTGAAATCTTTCCTTATATGTTGATGAAAATTTCATTTTTTATTAGTCATTTAGACTTTTAAATGCTCAAGTTATTCCACAAACTGTACAGCGAATGTTGCTTCAAATTTTCTTCCTTTTAACCTACTTAGAGCACTCGCATTGACAGAACAAATATTTTTGAAATGTTCAAAGAGGCTAAATTCTATAAATCTTGGACATAGAATTGGTTATGGACCAACATAAGCTAAAAACTAGTACTGACTGACATTTGACAATGAACACAATAGTGTTGTGTTCATAATAATCCTGCCAATTGGTTTTGATTTTTAAACATGTACTATCTGAAAGATTAGTGGTTCTCTGTTATGAGGTAATAACAAATCGTGGACTGCATATTCAGTGAGAACTCCATTTTACTACGAAGATTCTCCTCCGACAAGTTAAAATTTTCCCACTTTCTCTTATTAATCCCAATTGATAGAATTATAAATTATAGGTCAACAACTGCTCTTTCTTATATTACCAGTAATTTCAAGGCTTTTCAGCTTTGGTCTTTATTGGATTGTTGATGGTCTCTCCTCAAGAGGATGTGTCAAACACTTCAGAATGAGCTCTAAAAAGTATCTGTAGATACTCTTGTTTGTGCTAGTAGCGAAGTTGATGATTGGGGTTGATAATTAGGGTTATGAAATAATTCCTGATTCTTCGCACTATTTATATATTTTAATTGCTGAGCTCTTTTCAAATAATTGATTTTATCTTCTGAGCTGTCACCTCTTTATGAGAGTGCCCCTGCCTTGGCGGCTAGGTGCACTCTATTATATTTGTTGATAACTTCTCATTTAGGAAAGTCAACTTAACTCTCTTTTAGTTGAATACTAAGTTTAGTATATTCCCCAGTTGTAAGCCATGAATAGCCATACAGATTAAGGCCCTATCAAATGGTAATTTTTTGCCTCAATAACTTTAAAGAAAATTTTTTAACGATGTTACAGTAATGATCTGGCCTGAAGGGTGAGTTTTTGTTTAGTATTATCTAGAAAACATAGCTTAACTCTAGTTACAGGGATTTTTCTTCTTTTCCCTGCAATTTTATCAATAATGTTTCTGCTAATTCACTTACAAACTCTTCTTGCCTTGCCTTAGTTTCATTTAATTACATTCTACTAGCCTTGCCTTAGTTTCATTAAATTAAATTCTACTTGTTCTCTGTGCCCTCTCTTAGTTTTGTCTGTTTTTTTTTTTGTTCCATCCTTTTATAGAGACTAATATGTCTAACTCGTCTAATTATAATCTTTTATCATCTTATTCAATTATACAAATTTTATTTAATTTCTCTCTCTCTCTCTCTTCCTTAATTAGTCTCCTACCCAATGCTTGTAGTATACATATCTTATTTATTTTCTCTATTTAAATATTTACAATTATGGGTGTTACTTATCTCTTTGTTTCATTTTAGACTAATAGCTTATAAAATTATTTTTCATTTACCTCCTTTATCTTGAAATTATTGATTTTAGTCCTCCATTTTTTTCTTCTCAGTCTTACCTCTTTTATAAATTTTTAATTAGTAATAAAATATTAAAACTTGTTGATAACGCATCACAAAACTTGTTAAGATAAATATTACAGAATTGAATACAAAAAAGTCCATTATAAATTAAGCGAACTCTATAAGGTATTTCAATAAGAAAACCTAAGAATAACTAATAACCAATAAGAAAAACTAATTGTGGCTTCTGACCACAAAATTAAAATTTATGGTTCAGGTTAACCCCCAATCATAATTGTTCTATTGTTTCTATTCATTCTTGATATTTCAGGTAATTCTTCACTCCTATTAATCTTATTTCGCTAATAACGAATTCAGCATTTATTTTTACATTTAAATGCAATATACAAAAGTCTATAAAGGAAAAAAACTAATTCCCCACCCCAATAGATCTGATTCCGCTCAATAAAAACTTAGCCTTTTGTTTTGTGTTTATAAGCTAAAATACAATTCAACTGATAATATTGAATAGTGGGTTGTAATGCTAGTAATTAATATAATGATAGTTATTCTATTGGCTGGCATTACAAATCTACTATCAAGCACCGAAAGAAGATGCAAATATATCTACCACTAAACCTCCTATGGATTGAAAATGACAGAAATATATTGAAAAGAAAACATATAATGGAAGATCAATTTATTTCCAGATAAATTAATTATAACATGAGAACATGACATTAATAATGCTGGTCAATAGCCTCACTTATTAATTATTGTTCAACAATTACAATAATAAACCCCTCTGTGTGGGTTATTTTCATATCTTAATTCTAGTCAGTTTGAGCAAGTCAAGATCATTTCATTCAATTTTCTCTGAAAAATTTCAACTCACTCAAATATGAATCAGTCACCTTTATAGAGCAAGATTACAAAATGCCTTATGCATTCAATAACAACACATTTACTTTATTTGCATATACAAGAATCAGTGTTTTTGGCATCTTGCATTGTTAATAAGTAAATTTACATTTTTAAAATTTATTTTTGTTTATTATGGCCCAGTAAAATGTATTTAGATTAGTGAATGATACTTGGCTATTGGTCATGCTTCAGAATTATTTCTAAAATACTTCATTTAGATGCCCTATTAGTTTCTTGTCCTTTTGTTAACCTTTCTGGGCTCTGAGCTATAGCTAGAATTTTCACTAAATTTATTTTTATGACTAGTTTAAAGTCAGATCTGTGCTTTGGAATAATCCATGACAATAGTCCATGTAAAATAAAGTACTTGTAAATGAATTTTGAAATAATATAAAATTAAAAAAAATCATGTGAATATATCACACAATTGTTTTCTTGGAATTTTGACTGCAATTAATGTTTGGTCAAGTAGTAATGTTGAAATATAAATTATAATTATCTAATGTCACTGACAATATGCTTTATTATTGATGGATTATACAGAAATGAACAATAGAGAAATGTTCCCCTCTCCAGACTTATGAGATCCAACAGTCTATAAGTGACAGCTTATCTAAAGGAGTAAACCCTTAGAGAAAATCATAGGTCCTTCAAGGTTAGTGAGGGTTGAGAGCAGGACCGATCACCTTATTTGTTATTAGCTGCCTCGCAGTGTATTATACATATTCAGTGCCCTAAAATCTTATTGTAATACATAATAATAATTATTATCATTTTTGAAGAGGGCTTTAAAACTTACTAATGTAACAGATTTGGTTATCATCAATATTAATTAGTACTATTTTATTAAAATAATAAGATGAAGTTTTTTTTCCCCAAATGTAATAAATAGGTAAGGTTGGTAGTTATCATTCTGTTAACTCAAGAACCGGAACTATAAATTATTTTCATTTTAGAAACTATTTTCCTGAGCAATTTTGGAGATCGTTCTTTTGGTAGAGATGGATGTTTAAAGAAGTTGTCATTTACAAGAGGTTTAATTAAGGGAGGTTAAACCCAAAAAATGAAGACCATTTCAAAATATGGTGATGCCAGATTCTTAGAAGAATTAATGTCTCAGTTAATGGCTATGACTGGCAGAAGCGCAGAAGAAAAAAATTAAGAATACTTAGCAGTATATTTGTATGGGAAGTCATAGGAGAATGGAGATGAGAGTCTCAAGAATAAAATTATTACATCACAGGTACACAAATAGGGATGGTCCAAAATTTAGGGATCAGGATGAATAAAGAGGCAAATAAAACAGGGTTTTAGAAGGACTATAGCACTGAGTGATGTAATGAACATTTTCATGATACTTCTCTTAGACTCTGTTAAGGCACATATTTTTAGGATTGGAGAAGGGTCATTATTAGTTTTAATGCAATGAAGAAATTTATATTGTTAAATGACAAACTGCCAGCAAGCAGCAGATAAACATATTTAAAACTGGTAGGAAATCTATGTGATTGTTCTATTGCAGATTAAGAATTATTTTGTAAATAGGTCAATAGTCCATTAAAACTTTGAAAATAGTTTTACAACTATGAATATTTTCTTTGAGAACAGACATGACCAATAGCTATCATTTTTCAAAAATTTTAGAAAATTATTTTTCCTTCAAAGAAATATAAATAATAAAATCCACAAAATTCAATAAAGTTTTGAACACACGCTAAATTTTAAGCATTCAGATTTATCTTTTCAGTTTAAAATGCCTGTATTTCTCTCTCTCTCTCTC